>VZTE01000118.1:40379-51973 GCA_013397775.1 Eulacestoma nigropectus
GGCCGTGCTGGTGGCCGCCGTGCTCCTGCAGTCCGTGTGCGTGGCCGTCACCTTCCTGTACTTCACCAGCGAGCTCCGACAGGTCTGTGCGGGGCTGGGCGGCGGGCGGGACCCCGCGCTCCCCGCTCGGGCTGCGCGACCCGGGGGCCGCGGGCTCGGGGGGCGATGCGGGCGGCACCCCCGGGCCGGGCTGAGCCCCCGCTCCCCGCAGACAAAGGGAAAGAGCTCCGCTCCCTTTGTCTGCAGCGCAGCCGGGCCGTGGGTGTGCGCGGGGAGCGCAGTTCTCGGCCAGGGCAGCTGCAAAAGCGTCTGACTCGAAAAAACAAAGTTAACCGCTTTTGCGGGAAATGTGTTTCCCATTAGAGCGCGAATTCGCCGTCTCATCACTTTTGCGGTGCGAGAGGGCTGGGGGGAGCAGGCTCTGTCGGCTGGACAGTCCAGGCACCGCGGAGAAGGACTGGGGAAACCTCGAGTGCCTTTTAGATGCGTCCTGTAGGACAGTACGTGGTTTTCAGACTGTGACTAATCCTAAAGGAACTGCACCAGACGGCAAACACCGCTGAATTCCCCAGAATGACTTGTAAAATACCCACTGTATAGTCTTAGATGCTTTGGTCTCCTTGCAGCCACCTTTGAGGCCCACCAGCTGCTGCTTAACTCTTCCCTCTTCTTGCAAAAGATCATTTACACTCCAAGAAAGTTGTGCTTAGTTGATAGTCCCGTGTGTATGGCCCTGTTTTTCATGGACCCCTTGTTACTCAGGGTTTCCGCGGGTGTCTTATCCCAAACTGACTGTCCTGCTGTAAGTTGAGCCTGCATGTTGCTCCTCCTGGCACAAAGGTAAACAAACCTACCTGCAGGTTGTGTTCTGTACATGTACAACTTTAGGAAGTATCGCATAAATGTAAATTACTATTGTATATATGCACTCAGTAATGCATAATTAATCACATTATTAATAATGTATATATGCATATTGTGCTATATATGCATTTATCCCACGTTAGATTTAATAGGTGAAGTCTTCTGAGGTGTCAGAGTTCTGTGTGAGGCAAAAGGTGTGCAGTGTTCTGCAGTAGGAGCCAATGCTCATACTTTCAAAATGTGTAAAACACATTTTCCTGCTGAATTTATAACTGTGGCTGTCAAATGGGGGAGTCACAGAAATGTTCTGACTTTATGAAATCAGGTTACATGATTGTTAATGAAGAAAAATATATAAAGGCATCCTCATTTCTTCATGCACACGGTTCAGAGTCCCTTGCTAACAAACTTGCCAATCTAAGTAATAAGTAACCACACTTATCTTTTCCTTCCTTCTATTCAAATATGTACACCTGGGACACAACCACATCCCAGACACTTGCCCAAAATACAGCTCACAGTTTCTGGAGAATAACAAGCCTGCATTTGGTGTGAAGGGGTAAATCTGTCCAAATTTAAGTTATGCTGGGCTACAAACAAAGGTTGCTGGCTCTGGAGGGGGTACCTTAACCACATATTCCTGCATGTGCCATTTGGTGCACAATCAACAGGAAAAACCTCATCTAGACACAGCCTGCTACCCCACATCCACATGGTGCGTGTGGAATAAAGCCCTCTAGATACGCTATGATTTTTGTCTGCACGTTTTTCTTCCCTTTGATGTTCACAATACCTGCATTTCTACACCTTCACCAAATTACTGTGGCTGCAGAGACTGCAGGTATTTCTGTCTTTACAAAAAGCATGCTGGTAACTAGCAGGGTTTTTCCACTACAGCTGTAGTAACCTGATTAGGACTAGGAGTATGACATTTGTTTAACTGTTTTGCTTTAAGAGGAAGTACTGAGACAATAAAATTCTTATGCTTCAGGATAAAGGGCTGCAAGGACAACATCCTCAGGCTTCCTTCTGTTTCAAAAACAGTCCAGTAACCACTCCAAACATAGGAGAGAGGCTTTACAAGATAAGATTCCTGCAGGAGTTGTGTCCTCAAAGGGTTCAGTGCTTCAGATAAACCTCATTTGAGTAAATCTTACAAGAGAAATTCCGATCCTTCAGTACCATAATGTGCTGCTGCAAGGTTGCATTCCCTCAGGATTTCAAACTGTGTACAAAATACAGTTCTAGTGCCAGGAGAGTAAAGCTGTTTTGGGGAAAAGTGAGCAGGTAAGGTGGAGGCAGAGGCACAGGACTGCTCCCAGATGGGAGGGCAAAGCTGGGAGCTGAGCTGTGACAGGTCTGCAAGAGACTAAACAGTAACCTCACAACTTGCCTTTGTTTGGCTTTTTTTCTTAAACTCGTCGAACTACTTTTTTACAGAAGCTCATTGTTTAGTTAAATCTGCCAGAGCTGTAGTTTTACCTCAATGAGCACATAATATTTATCACTTTGAGTTCTTGAAACCTGATTTAAAAATACCACTGTACTCCTTGGCAAAGACACAGAAGCCCTCACAAACACTCGTAGTGGGAGCCCCTTTTCCTTCTGCTGCCTACAAAACAACATCATTTCAAGTACTAGGCTGAAGCTCAGTGGAATCTGCTGCTGCAAACTGAAGGTGGGTCTTGGAGGAGGTGAAATCTCCTCCCCCTGGAGCAAGAAATCTCTTCCTAGACGCCTTTGTTTTCTAACAGCTGGGAAAAGTATGGAATATGAAGGAGGAAATCCATTTGTTGCTTTCAATACCCCCGACTCAAGGACAGCTAAAAACTGGTACTTGTAGAAAGAAATGCATCTGTTTAGCAAACCAAACCAAGCTTCTTTAACACAACAAAAAAGTGAAATTTAAATGCTACTACCAGAATTCCATCTGAATGCTTTGCATGTTTCTTGCTGTTTCCTCCAAGTTGCCGCAGTGCTTTGGTGGCTCCACAAGCCTGACCAGTCTGTAGCTGATGCAGCAGGAGCCCAGTTCAGAGCAAACAGGGGCTGGGCACAGGTTCTGTGCTCCCACGTTAACCAACAGCGCCAGCTGGAGTCGCGGCTGCAGGGAGCTTGGAGAGAGCTTTCCACCAGGAAAACTCTCCCAGTCAGATTCCCTTGGAGCCAAAAGGAGTTTTGCCAATCTCTTCAGGCTCATTTCTCTTTAGCAGAAAAAAAAAAAGTGTTTATGACTAGAGGATATAGATAGATATTTGATGTTTTCATGTCAAAAACGTCTAGCATTATAATTTTATTTGGACTCAAATGTCATTTCAGTTGTCTGGACCATTAGAGCAAATGCTGTTAGGAGAGACCCCAAACTGGATATGGGGAGGATATGGAATGGATATGTAACAGCAAAAGTCTGGATTATAAATGGAATTGGCTGAAAAGACAGCATAAAAAATCCTTCTAAGTTCTAGTATTTTACTTCAATAATTTATTTTAAAAATCCAAACAAACAAAAAAACCCAAACCCTTCTGTAAAAGAAATGTTTTAATGCAAAACTAGAGAAGCTAAAGAATTAGCATGAGGGATTTGGGTATTGAATTTTCGCAAAACCCATTAAATTGATACTGAATTTATAGCCATGGAGACAATGCAAGCATATTTTTGCATTTGAGGTATGCCTTCATATTGAAATAGGTCAGATCAGGATGAATTAAATCCTCCTGTTGTTCGTATAGCCCTACTTGCACCACACTAGCAAATGCTTTAGAGGAAGGAAAGTGTTCCTTAGCACACTGAATATAGTGACATACCACAGCTGCACACACATGATGAGTGAGAAATCCTGGCTTTCCCCTGTGCTGCAGCTCCAGAACTCGTACTCCAAGAGCGGCATCGCTTGTCTCACCGGGGAGGAGATCGGAAATTCCATCCAAAACTTGGACCTCATCGAGAGCGAAGACAGAGAAGCTGATCCCTGCTGGCAAGTAAAGTGGCACCTGGGAAAGTTAATTAAAAAGGTATTTGGGAACAGTGTGCTTGGGGATGTTACAGCTGAAAGAATCCTAATAGCAGAATAAAGGAAGCTCGGGTTGTTTTATTGCAAAGCAATTGTCAGGCCACAGCTCCAGCTGCAGAGTGCTTGCACTGCAGCAAAAAAAAAAACCAAACAAACAACCCATAAAAATGGTTTCACTGCATTCAGGAAATAATAAAGCAAAGGCTATCAGATTTACTAAGCAAATTCCAGGGATGGGTTGGCTTGCCTGAAATACCTCAGGGTGAAGGGTTTCTACCTGACCATACAGATCACGGTGCTATCAGAGCTGTCACTGCCTCTTTGGAAATACAGGGAGACTGGGAAGAGAAAACGAGATTAAATGTAACACAGGGAGAGGTACAAAGGTGCCTAAGGAGTGGTCCAGTCCTGAGCTGTGTGATGTAGTGGTGGAGGAAAGAGCAAGTGAGCACACAGCATCAGGCACAGCACCTTCCCAGAGAGCACCTCCTGTGTGACTTACGCACAATACACATAATTTTGGCTACAGAGAACAAAGTCAGTCTGGCTGAAAAATCACAGAGGCTAAAATCTTCTGAAATGGCTTTCAAAATCCCATCTCCAGCACATAAACAAGCTCATTCATAAAAATTCTCTTCTGGCTGAAATTTCCTGGCAGAAACAGATCTTGCAGTCCAGAAGAGGTTCTCTGTTTGTGTTCAGAGATCTCGGCTCCTTTGGTGGAAGCTCTGCCAGTGGAGTCCCTGAACTTCTGCATAGAGAAAGCATTGTTATGTTTGGTGAATGTTTACGTATCTAATATACCTGCTAGTTTCCTGATTGCTGAGGAAAAGGTAGCCTGGGTGCCAGAATTAAGTTACAATTATGATAATAATACTACTAATAAATAACAACAGGAAAAATGGATAACTAGAAATGTGGCGGGACAAAACCCATCAATGAATGGCAATAGACTTATGCCTGAGCTCTTGAAAATGATTTCCTATGTCTTTCATTACTTAAAAGATGTAAATGTAGAAATACTTTATTACAACAAACTAATAGGTGCTTTTTTGTCTGTTTGCTTGTTGATCAAATCCAGAATCCCCTTTATTCTTGAGTAAAAAGTGTCTTTTTCCTGCACCTGTCAGCCCCAGCTGACAAGCTAATTCATTTTCTCTGTGTTTGTTGCCAGATGATGTCAAGAAGCTACGAGGAAAACATATCTGCGATCAACGGTATTACAATAATTTTATTATCTGTGGTAAAAAGGAGCCGCTAGTGGCACTTGATGTGTAATGACTTGATTTTTTAAAAGTGCAGAAAACTGACAAAGATCTTGTACTGGCATCAAGTCATCAAAAAATGATTACTCACTACTAGAAGGTAAATTTTCAGGAGGCAGAAATACAGTCAAGTGGTTACAGCAAGGTAATTATCCAAGGTGGATGCAGAGGACTCAGCCTCTAGATCTCAGGCTTGTGTGTTATGGGGGCATTTAAAAAGCCCTCCCAGTATCCCAGCTGCTGGAACAAGGAGCATGAAGATGCAGAGATCAGTTAAGGAATAGCTCTGCTGAAGCTCACACTAAAGATGCTGGGCAAAAGCATTACAACCTCCAAGTGGAAATTCACGGGGAAGATTAGGAGTATTTAACCATACAATTGAGTACTATGGGTTATTTTGTCTGTTGACAGCTTGAAGGCAGAGGGAGAAGGAAAAGAAGAGGCACATAAAGACATTTCATGAGCAGGAGTGAAAGTGGAGTTTGAGCCTTATTAGCCAATAATTAGCCATCAGTCTATGATTCAGTCAATTAAAAAATGACATACCTATTCCTTAAAATCAAGTCAGATGGAACAGATGTGCTTTCTAAAGTCCTTGCTTCTGATGTGGGGGTTTTTTTTCTCGCCTTCCCTTAGTGGAGAGGACTCTGACGCTGCCACACACGGAGGGGCAGACACCGCATGGTCCCACCCGCAGGATCGCGGCGCATCTGACGGGCAGCAGCAGCAGGAGGAGCGCCCTGCCCTCGCGCAGTAAGGAAAAACCTCCAGCAACAGTTAAAGACCACGGAAATTACTCTCTCATTGCTAGCCTCGTGCTTACGAACACTTTTTAATACTTGTATTGAGTTAGGAGTAGCAAACAAATCATCTTGCCCCAGCTACTGGGTTTTTTCCGCTAATTCGCACCAAACAGAGAGAAAGCCCATTTCCTCTGGGTACCTCCCCGACTCTTCCTTTGGAACCTTCATCAGGGGGAAAAAAAATGTAAATGTCCTTCTTCCTAGTGTTAAGTTTTCCTCTTTCATTTCCTTTTGTTGGTTGTGCAAGTCCCAGCTGCTATGGTGACAGACCTATTAGAAATGTGAGACAGACAGGGGAGACTTGACATTCAGACCATGTTAATGAAGGGCTTGCTCGGGTTTCTGCAGCTTCAGAGGGTATCAGACACTAATGGATATTTTAATTTTGTTACTAAGTAAAAGCATGATTTTTTTTCTCTTACTTGGGAGAAAAAATATTAAAAATAAAGGCAGTTCATGTTAATTCCCACATAAAGCTTACTTATGGACCATCAAATTGTTGTGAGAATGGACCTAATGAACTGCTGGAAAGAGCAGGTTTCCTTACTTTGTTATGAAAAACCAGGCTCCTCAGCTAGCAGACACTTGGCTTCACTACCTGTTTTTAAGTTAACTTTTCTCTCTTTTTTTTTTTTCAAGTAAATCCCTTGCCCAGAAGAGGGATTGGACACAAAATAAACAACTGGGAATCATCAAGGAAAGGCCACTCCTTCCTTTACAATGTGGAGCTGAGAAATGGCGAGTTAGTGATACCCCAGACAGGCTTTTATTACATCTACTCACAAATTTACTTCCGCTTCCGTGAAAACGAGAACGAGGACTCAGATTTGTTGGGACAAATCAGGAACCCCAAACAGCTTGTCCAGTATGTTTACAAACTGACTAATTACCCTGAGCCCATTTTGCTCATGAAGAGTGCAAGGACAAGCTGCTGGTCTAAAAAGGCTGAATATGGACTTTATTCCATCTATCAAGGTGGTGTGTTTCAGCTGAAGAGAGAGGACAGAATTTTTGTCTCTGTCAGCAACAGTGACATAGTTGACATGGACAAAGAAGCAAGTTTTTTTGGAGCCTTTATGATTGGTTAGAACATGAAAGTCATGATCCCAAACGGCCCAGTTTTTCTAGTCAGGGACAGCTTAAATTCCTATAAAATAGGGGATAACAAGCCAAAACTGTATCCATACCAACAGAAGCAGACTCCCCTTTCTCAGCTCACTCACCGCGAGGTCCGACCGTGCCGAGTTCCGTCCCAGCAGCCAGGAAGAGCAGCAGCAGCAGCTGGCTGTGGCTGGCAATGCTCTGTGCAGGCACAGGCGGCCAGGCTGGGGATGTGTGAGGGATTCACACCCCTCAGGTGATACCTTTGGCCAGAACCCCAGGCAGGTGAGCGCTCACCAGCAGCAGAGATGCTCCAGGCTGGGTCAGCTGTGGCACGAGGGACGGCGGATGCTCCAGGTCTGGTTACTCAAGGCTCAGACTGGATATCAAATTTTATTTGTGGTCTCTGTTGGGACCCTGTCTTGAATATGTCAGCTCCTGTAAGGAGCCTTTGTACATCCTGTTCCCCAAGTGCCCGTGGAATTTCTCCAGAAGTTTTTTGAGCAGGAGTTTTGCAGAAGCTGCACGTCTTCATCTCGTCTAACAAAGCACTTAAGCACCTAATTAATTTTGAGCACATGAACAGTCTTGACTACATCAGGGTATCCACATGCTTGAAATTAAGTATGTGCTTAAGCATTCTCCAGGATCGTGTCTTGAGTAAACACATTTGTCTTGTTCGGGATATTGTACATAAGAGCAGCTGCTGGAATGGCACTGAAGAGCTTTTGAAATCAATCTGTTGATCAACATTTTATAGCACTGCCTATTTACTTAATTACTGTGCTGCAGACATCTCACCAGGCTCCCAATAAGTTCAGTAATGCAGTTGCTGTTACACTTGTTGACAGCGAGAACTGGATCCAGAAGAAAAACGGTGGGTTTCTGTAAATAGTGAATTCTGTGAGAAATTTGCAGCAAGTTAGGCATGACAAGATTCTTCCATGTTTATTTGTACTGGTCTGTGTTTGGTAGGATGTAATGTAGAATAACACACCCCAATGACTAACATTTTAAGGAAAACAGGCACAACTGTCTGTACTTACAAAAATGCTGCTTACTTAGGCAATACTGTAATTATTTGATTTTATTTTTAGGAATGGGCAGAAAATTTTCATAATTTTTTTTGTAAAATACTTTTTTTTAAAAAATGAACTGTTTTTTTAACTCTCTGAAAATGACTATTTTGTATAAAAAGGATTTGAAAGTTTAGACTGTATAGGCTCAATGCACAGCAAAAGTCAGGTAGTGTAAATCAGCACATCTGTAGCATTATTAGTGGAGGAATAGCAAACTGCACCATGAATGCATTTTGCCCAGATTCAGAGAAAACAGTGGGGAAGATGAAAAAAAAATACTGGAGGGAAAGGAAGACAAGGAAGACAGTTCTGCAGATGTCCCTTTACATCAGCAGAGTGGTGGCAGGAGAAAGTCTGGCTGTCTATTTTTTGAGTACACTGGGGTTGCCGTGGGAACCCTCCCATTCACCTGCCTGTTGTGGTAATTAAATCACTGAGCAGCCCCTGCACATGGGCCTCACCAGCAAACAGGCATCCTTCATCTTCCTGCCCAGCCAACAAGAGGGGATTAATAGACACGAGCCCCTGGGTTTATCTGGCCATTCAGTCAAGCAGGTATGTTGGCTCTCTAAAATACCTGTGTTGGATCAGCAAGAGAAGAATTTCAGGAATACCCTTCTTTTGGCAGGTTAGGGCAAAGAAACACACCAGTGTAAGCTGAAAATAATGAATTTTAACTTCTGCCTGCTGTTTAACAGTGTCACACATGCTGTTTTCAGTGGCAATCAAGTATGTGAAATTTTTCACCATTGACTGGAACACTTTGGTTTGCCTCCTTCTCAAATCATCTGTTTTGACAGAGAACAGAAAACATCTCTACAGTTTTCTTTCTGATTTCAGTATTTAATTCAGAAATTTTCTCTCTGCCAGAAAAGGCTGGAGAACAGAGCCATTCCCTACACACCTGTATGTCTGTTACCTTGGAGAAAAGGCTTTTGTAGGTTCTCCTTGCAGATGGGCTTGGGGATTTCAGCACAGGGCTGACCCCTGTTACCAGGTTTGGTCTCTGCATGCAGAGCATATTGCAACAGCAATCACACCGAATAACAATTTTCTGAGTGATTTGAAGGCATGTTTGCCAGATACTACCTTGGGGGAAGATTATCAAGGGATATCAGACAGGACAACTTTGAAGAAGAATGGAAAAATACAGCAAGTTCTGTTTGTGCTATGTCCTGACTCACACTTTTCATCTCACTTTATGCTGAATGACATATGTAGCAAATTTTTATGGGTTGCATTAACATGTGAATATTGTAAATTTTTCTACATGCTTTTTATATAAAATGTTTTTACTAGATATTTATTTAGTCTTGCAGTGATGATTGATGTCATCCTATGGCTTCTGTAACAACCCTGTCTTCAGTCATTTCCCTGACATTGATTGGTATCAGATATAATCCACTAAATGCCAGAAATGGTTGCAATGCAAAGGACAAAATGCAAACCATTGAGCAATGCCCTATTGTGTAATTCCATATAACTGGCTTCCAGATCCCAGTTGGTGAACAGTATCTGGAAGCAGTAGGCTGAAGAAATCCCTGAAAATAATCTTGTGACCAGAGGACAAAGTTCTGAGCATTTCCCTTGAGGTGCTTCTCGCGTTTCTGAGCTTTAGCAATTACTTAAGCACTGGGATTTCTTATTTAGTAGCAAAACATTTGATCTTTACCCATTACCAAATTACCGAAGATGTTTGTTCAGCCTGCAGAAGAGAAGGCTCTGGGAGACCTTATAGCATCTTGCAGGACATAAAGAGGCTCCAAGACAGCTGGAATGGGACTTTTCACGAGGGCACAGAATGACAGGACAAAGGGGAATGGACTCACTGCCAGAGGGCAGGGTTAGATGGGATGCTGGGAAGGAATTCTTCCCTGGAAGGGTGGGGAAGCCCTGGCACAGGTTTCTCAGAGAAGCTGTGGCTGCCCCATCCCTGGGAGTGTCCAAGGCCAGGTTGGGTGGGGCTTAGAGCAACCTGGGATAGTGGAAGGTGTCCCTGCCCATGGCAGGAAGGTGGAACCACTACACCAAGGGACCATGTTCTCTCTGAAGTTGGGGAACGAGTCTGAGGAAGAGGGACAGGATGCCCAGGTGTGACACAGTGAATTGAAGCACGGCCAAAAGCTGAGTCTAAATCAGCTACCTCTGAATTAGTGACCTCAGAGCACAGCTTTGGTTAACAAACTGGCAGTGTTTGGAAGTCTGCTTGCAGATGATACTGCCATATAAACAACTGTAAAGTAATTTGAGCCCATTCTGGGTTTTACATTATGAAGCTGGATTACTGTTATTCCATCAGCACTCCTCAGTGATGAGAGTTGCTAAACCATAACCTTTGAAAGCATACACCAGGTGCTACCTTCTGCTCTAAACCACATTTCTAACAGCAGTCAAAACACCTTCTGTCCCTGGATAGAATAAAAAAAACTGAATTTGCTTTTCTCTGAGTTGTTGGAGGTACATAATTTTAAAATTAATCTCTACCTTGAAGTCTGTTTTCCAGTTTCTTCTACTCTCCACAATAAGCACATAATCATTGTAGAATCAAAGCCTTCAGATATTTCCATGACAACAAACAATGATATCAATTAGAACTTTACTGGATGAGAAGAAAGTGGAAAGAATGGAACATAGGAGAGAGACCTCAAAACTCCAAAAATAGAAACTCTTCTACCTCATCTCCAGTGCTCAACACAGTTTTGAAGCTACTGAAGAGAAACACTAATATTTTAAGAGTTCCATGAAAGGTAAATGTCCAGTATAATTTTTTTAAATTATCTTTTTAATATCTGGTTTGCTCATACATCCAGCTAGTGGATAAAACTGAATAAAACGTACTTAACTTCAGCCCCTTTCTCTCACTGCAGTAAGACCAATGACTTCACTCTTGTCTTGTTGGCAGCATGAAACTAATGTTCTTGCAGCTGAGGGCTAGCAGATAACTTTTGGGAGCCTAGAGCCATCTTCTCACAGCTCTTACCTCTTCTATCACCCCTATCTGCACCACTGTCCCGTAGCATACGCGAAGCAGAAGCAGGAATCCGTTACCGTGCGGTGTTTGTGGGATGACAAATCTTTATATTCCATCCAAATTTGGCCTGCAATTGCCAAAGAAATCAGAAAGAATCAGAAAACTAAAGCTGCTTTTCTTCTCTCTCAACTGACAATTTTTTGTGGCTCTGACCCAGCCCCATGCAGGAAAAGCAGCCAGAGGAGCCCTTGACTCATGATACCCTTTTAAGAAGGAGATCAGTGTTGCTGGATTTGAAGTACAACTGCTTGTTCTGATCCAACTGGCTCACAACACATCAAACTCCCAAGGAATTCGGTGTTAAATCATTGCATTGCAAGCTCAGGTTGCCCGCAGTGTACAGATCTGGAGTGCTAACTCGCTGTTGGGTACTTGATTTTGGTATACCCACCACGATTCAGTTACTATTCTAGAAAGGAATAAATTATTTTCGGGGGGGG
>VZTE01000118.1:53970-162497 GCA_013397775.1 Eulacestoma nigropectus
GGCCGCGCCGCGCCGGGCGGGGATGCGCAGCCCGCGGCGCCAGGATGCGGGAGGGGAGCGCGGGCGGCCGCGGCGCGGAGAACCGGACGGGCGCCGAGCCCCCGCTGCACCTGTTCCCCGTGCCCGTGCTCACCGGCATCACCGTCGCCTGCGTCCTGCTCTTCGTCATCGGGATCATCGGCAACCTCATGACCATGCTGGTGGTGTCGCGGTTCCGGGACATGAGGACCACCACCAACTTGTACCTGTCCAGCATGGCCTTCTCCGACCTGCTCATCTTCCTCTGCATGCCCCTGGACCTCTTCCGCCTCTGGCAGTACCGGCCCTGGAACTTCGGGGACCTCCTCTGCAAGCTCTTCCAGTTCATCAGCGAGAGCTGCACCTACTCCACCATCCTCAACATCACTGCGCTCAGCGTGGAGCGGTACGTCGCCGTCTGCTTCCCCCTGCGAGCTAAAGTCATCATCACCAAAGGGAAGGTCAAGCTGGTCATCCTCTTCCTCTGGGCCATCTCCTTCATCAGCGCCGGCCCCATCTTCATCCTGGTGGGGGTCGAGCACGAGAACGGCACGAACCCCCTGAGCACCAACGAGTGCCGAGCCACAGAGTACGCCGTCCGCTCGGGGCTGCTCACCATCATGGTCTGGACCTCCAGCATCTTCTTTTTCCTGCCCGTGTTTTGCCTGACCGTGCTGTACAGCCTCATCGGGAGGAAGCTCTGGAGAAGGAAGAGAAAGAACATTGGTCCAAACATTGTCATCAGGGATAAGAACAACAAGCAAACTGTGAAAATGTTAGGTACGAGTCCTCTTGCTCTGTTTTTCCAAAAGGATGTGTGTGCTTGTGTGTGTGTGTGAGAGAGAAAAAGACCGGGAGCTCTCTGATAGTTTACTATAGTTGCTTCCAAAGGAAAGCATTTATGGAAAACGTTTCATACAAAGGGCTAAACCTCAAAGTATCTGTTAGAATAACTCTCCTCCTCCCTTAGATTTATTTCTAACTGGGGACTCCCAAATAGTTAAACAAACATTAATAAGAATCCCAGACAAGGACAAATACTACAGTTATAATTAGCTTGTGCCCTGGAGATTTTTGAGCATTTTTGCTCTTTGGTTGTGGATACCAATGTTATTTACAGAAGAACAGTTTATGTGAATTTTAAACAAAACTAAACCCTTCTCAAGCCATGAAGTTGAGCTGCAGACTACAGCCATGCAGGCAGGGCATGATGTGCACTTAAGATTCATAGGAAAAGAATATCAAGGTTTTAGCAAATTGGGGTTATTTCCTACCATGGCTGTGTAAGCTTATGAAAATTAATCTGCATTTCTATATTAGCAAAACACCAGGATATGCTGAGCCAGGAGCACTGTGTCTCCTTTGAGGTCTGTGATGCTGTAAAATCTCACAGACTGTAAGAAAACAGGATCAGGACAACAGACACTGTCATTCCTAACTTTGTGTATTGACACTGCTGAATGCTTTAAACAACACTTGTGGCTGGCACATGGAAACTCAAGTTTTATCATGCTAAGCCCGTGCATGTGGTGGCAGTTTGATACACAAACCCAAAAAGTTGTCCTGCAGTTTAGTGTCTGAAAACTGCAGAATCCTGCTGCTGCTGCTGCGTACTTTTATCCAAGCCAAAAGTCCTCTGCAGTGCAAGTCATCCCGTGGATTTTGGGGATGAGATGCTCTGCAGGAAGAAGCTTTCACAGGCTCCTTTCAGCAGGGTTGAAGTGGTGGGCTAATGAGGCAGACAAGAGGTGGCAGTGAGTCCTAAGTACCTTAATTATCAAAAAGGACCCTATCTGATCTTTTTGTTCGTGTCCTGATTTATTACTATGCAACAGCAGGAAGAATAATAAAACCCACAGCATTCTTTATGCCCTTTCAGCTCCGTTTTATGATCAATAGAATTACTTCAGTCTGGTAAGCGTGACCTTGGAAGTAATTACTTGTTTACACTTCCAGAGACTCAGGATTATGAACTTCCACTGGCTATAAGTAAATTACATATATTACTACCATGTTTATATTTCCATATACTTAACCGTAAAGAATTTTGAAATAAAGTTTATTTCTGCCCTGGAGTATTGCCACAAGCATTGCAATATTTCAGGCACTATTTTTTCCTTTTACAAGGTCTGAGAACAGCACAGCAGTGGCAAGACTCTCCTCTGACAGAGAGCCAATATTCCCTAAACGATAACAGTCTGATGCCTGATGGAAAAAAGTCAGTGAGGGCTCAGTGGCAGCAGATGCTCAATGCAGTCTACTCTCACTGGTGTTAATGTTCTGCTTAAAAGTTAGAGCACTTTCTGAGGTTTATCAAGTCATGGAACATCGAGTAAATGGGATTAGCATCAGCAGTTCTTTTAACTATAAAGACAGGTTATGCTTCTGGGTCCGAAATTAAACACCTAAATGTATAACCTGACTTGCAAAGGAGCTATCACACCCCATTCCTATTGAAATCCATGGGACTCTGCATGCATGGAGATCAAAATGTCAAAAGCCTGACTAAGGATATTGCATGCCTACATCTGCTTAAAATTGTAGTCACAATAGACTGTGCTTAAAACTCTGTTCATTATGACCATCATGGTAATATTCATTACATGGATTCAAATCCCCATGTGAGCTAGGAAATCATCTGAATTACGTAGTGAACGTAGCGAGGGAAAACTGGGAGTGGTTGGCTCAAGAAGATGCAGTGCTGGAAAACCTACTCTGAACCTCAAGCTCTGTGCTTTCCAGTCTGCCATAAGTCTTGCACAAGCATCCTTTTAAACTTGGGAATACTGGTGCAAAATTTTGGGGGAAAGATGACTATAACCATTCCTCTCAGCAATTTGAATTTTATAGTCTTCTGAGATGTGATATGAGGATATGAGGATTGCTAACACAAGAGAACACCAGGGCCAGGTGGGACTGGACTTTGAGCAACCTGGTCTCATGCAAGGTGTCTCTGCTCATAGCAGGGGGCTTGGAAAAAGATCTTAAGTTCCCTTCCAACCCAAACCATTCTGTGATTCCATGAACAGATTAACTGTAAAAATTGCTTAAGAATGTCAGAAACCCTTGCTCGAGTTTTCTGGTTTTTCTCTGTAGTGTATTAATAGATACACTCAGAGCAATATGAAAAATAATAAAGGTCAAAGGCACACAGGAAATGAACAGAAAGTTTCCCTTTCTCTCAGATGAAAATTCCAATGGGCCAGTGTTCAGAGATACACACATTCTTGTTATTCTACAGACATGATGTTTACATGTAAATGCAACCACAGTAGTAAAACAATATTACAGATATTCTGTATAACTATAATTATGCAGTTATATATTATACATTTAGTTTTACTCTTCTTGGGAGTAACTCACGTTCCAAAAAATGGACAAACTGGAGGGGTGCACCACTCTCCTCTTCTTACCTTGGCATATGTGCTCTACAAGTCCCCATTCTGTGTTTTATTTTGGGCCCTTTGCCTTAAACAATTTTGCTTTTTGTCTTAAATAATTTTGCTTCCCAGTGTTTACATTCTTCATTATAAACCACAGTGGTGAGTCTATCACATATAATTTACTTTTTTTAAACACTGTGGATAATAGATTCTTACACATTTTTTGTCACCATTTGGATTCTTTAATGCTCTGTTGATGCAAACATAAGTTTTATAGGTCAGAAATTTGCTACATCAGATTAGTTGGGCAATATTCAGGCAGCCTGTTTAGATATGATCCAAGTGTATTAAGTACCACTAATTTATACTCTCAGAGAATGTATTGAGACACAACTGAAAGCTTAGGAGAGGCATTTTCACACTTTGTGATTAACTTGTTAAAGGAGCAGAGCTGCAGAACAGAATGTTAACCACCTGTATGTTGATACTCACACTTTAACACACTTTCTTCTGCTGTTTTTATTTTAGTTGTGGTGGTATTTGCGTTCATACTCTGCTGGTTGCCTTTTCACGTAGGACGGTACTTATCTTCCAAATCCTTCGAAGCTGGATCCTTGGAGATAGCAGTGATCAGCCAGTACTGCAACCTGGTGTCCTTTGTCCTCTTCTACCTTAGTGCAGCCATCAACCCCATCCTCTACAACATCATGTCGAGGAAGTACCGCCTGGCCGCCTGCCGCCTGTTCGGACTCAAAGCCCTGCCCAAGAAGAGCGTGTCCAGCAGCAAGCAGGGGAGCTCCCGCGGGTGGACAGAGCCCAGCGTTATCACATGACACCGGCAGCCCAGAGCAGCGCTCGCTGAGTCTCCCAGAAAGCCATAACGGGAGGGGAAGAGGGCAAGGAACGGGCATCAAAACGCTGGAAGCGGTGCTTGGGTCCTCACCCGGCTGGGCTGAGAGGTGCGATGCAGAGAGTGAAAGATTTGAGGGGAACGGTCTAAAGTTTGGGACTGTGAGAGGAGAGACGCGCGGTCACAGAACTTGGCAACGCTACAAGTGTTATTTTTGTGCTGCTTTTGCCCGTATGATTTTTTTAACGCTGGCTTTAGCCCAGATTTAGGCTGTGCCGTCCTGACCAGGCGAGCGTAGCCCACTTCACTCGAGAGTTTGTACGACTTCAGCAGCGGCCAATTCGAGCTGAATTTTTCCAGAGTTAGCTTTAGTTTTGCTAAGAATTTTGCTAGCATCTAACCAGACCCTAGAGAGAGAAAATGGAATTGCCTTTTCGGAGTAGTAAACAGGAAATTTGATACACTTTTCATAATACCAGTTTTTAAGTAAGCTCACATTTTTCTCTGAATGAGGAAAATTATTTCTTAAAAAAAAAGAAAAAAAGAGATATAAAAGGGATGATTTTTAAACATGCTAAAAAAAATAACCTTCATGTCACATCCAAGTAGAAAGGAAACAAAAAAAATGCCTTCACAGAAGTGGCTTAGAACTTGACTGTACTGAAATATTTTTTTTAAATTTATATCAGTGGGACAAGGACAGTGCTGACTTCAGGCCTACAGTGATGCTATAAAAATGTGGAATGCAATCACTCACCAAAGTCTCTTTTTTTTTTTACTAGCTAAATCATCTGTACTTGTTCTGTTCAGTTTGACTGTGAATGACTTGATGTGTTTGAACTTGGAAGCTTTTAATTGTTTCAATATTTGTAACAACTCTGTGGCTACCTGTCCCTAACTGCACCCCATCACACCCCAAAGCTTGCTGAGGATGGGTATCCTGCCTGTAAACCCTCCATGTTTCTGTTTAAAGTCTGTTCCCAGTGCCACATCCCCCTGTAAAGCCTGATGTGCAGTTGTGCTTGTTTGCTGCAGTATTGAATTGAGAACATTTTGCATTTTTTAACTGCTGTGACCTGAGAAAGTAATAGAAAAATCTGCATTAGAGGACACAGGCAGACACATTCTCATAGTTCATTCGTAAACCCCTTAAATTAGATTTTTATACCTCAAGTGTGCCATTTCAAGGCAAACCAGAAAACGTTCCATCCTCTGTGCTAATGAATATGGCTTTTATTGTCTCACCAACACGTGGGTTTTGTGGCCCACAGAGCTGACAGAGCTTTGGAGCTTGCATGTGTGATAGCAGCTTTCTGTTCACTTGGTTCTAGTGTTCATCCCCAGCTGGTCCACAGCCCTTTCTCCCTGATGAATTTTAATTCCCCCTAATGAATTTTGTGTTAGCAGAACTCTCCTGCCTTCAACCCCCCGCTCAGACCGATGGGCCACTTTCCCCCTGTTACACCTTCAGCTGCGCAGGTTGAACTCACAAGAGAAACTGGCCTCTTCTGTATATTCAGTGTCTTTTGTCTCACCTTTGCTGGGGCCAGGGGCTGGTTGCTGCTCCTTGGTGGCACCTGAGCCTGTCCCCTCCCCACTCCAGGAGCGCAGGATTTATGTGCAAACACCCACTCTGAGGTACTGCAGCACTGCAGGATCATCTCCTGCTTCACCTCTACCCACACCCGCCTCGCTGTTCTCTCACTCACTGGCCGACAAGCAGGTCTGGTGGAAGGTGTCATGCAACTCAGGGAAACAAGACACTTGGGAACCACAGGAAGAGGGTGAGATGTGAGCTCACTAACAACCCGTCTGTGTAAATGAACTGATCACACACACCTGGCGTCACATCAGTGTTCCAAATCTCAGCTGTGTCTGTGCTGTTAAATGTGAACAGAAAAAGAAATAAAGTGATGAGACCCTTTAGAACCCTGTGGCTCTGTGGTGCTGGATGGGATTCACGCAATTGGATTTAAATGTATTTAAATTTTTTTCCATATTTATATTTTAATTTTGTTCCCCAAACCTGTATAACTAACTTGATTAGGCTATTTTGTTTAACCAGAGTAACTGCAACATTAAAGCCCTGTGTAGACACATTTGTGCACACAAACCACAAACATACTAATCATTTCATTTGGTCTAAACATTTCATCGGGAGAAAATGTAAATTTTAGCTCTACCAACACTGTAAAATTTCCACAACTTTGTGTATAGAATGAAATTTAAAACATTTGATCTGGGGTCATGAAAGTCAGAAAGAAAGGGGCTGGTTGCTTCTTGGGAGGGAGGACAGGACTTCTTCCTTCTCAGTGAGGAAATTGACATGTTTTTGCAAAATACACACATTTTTATTAAAGAAGAGTAGCCACCTTCATATGACTCTTGCACAAGCAGGAAAATATTTCGCATCTAGCGGGGAACACAAACATTTAACACACTGTAGCTGTCACTACACCAGCCATTAGTTTTGCTTCCCTCAGTACCAAAACCTTCCTCTATGGATTCTCTAACACCAGCACGTGCTGACTGCAGATGGTGAACAGGAACTGCTGCTTCAAACTGGTACATAAAGAACTGCTTTTATATGGAAAGCAGGAAATAAAACCACCTCAAAACCTGGATAGCCCTCACTTTTGCATCATAATATCAACTTGTGTCTGATGCCTCCAAAAAGATACACGTCCCCACCCGCACTGATGGGTGAATCCAGCTGCTTGTCTTAAGTGTTATTCAGAGAATCACAGAACATAAAAGGGACCTTAAAGACCATCTAGTCCCAACCCTCTGCCATGGGCAGGATGCCACCCACTAGATCAGATTGCCCAGAGCCCCATCCAACCTTGCCTTGCCCAAGTTGTAAGAAATAACTCAACTAGGGGGAAGAAAAAAAGCGTGAGCAAGATTTGAAGAACATTTTTTACCTAAGAACGGTAAAGTCAGTCCAAGGTAGGCATCATCCATCTGTCTTGGGTGGTAACAAGGGGCAAGGCTCCTCCTGCCTTGTTTCTGGCAGGATGTACAGGGGCAGAGGGGATGCTGCAGGTGCAGAGGCAAACAACCTGTGTTGGCAAAGTGATGCAGGCACGGTCTCATTGCCTGCCTCACCCACCAGAGCTGCTCTGTGTTCTCAGCATGGACTGTCCTGGAAAACACTTCCCAGCAGACAAAGCCTTTCTCCTCTGCTTCCCAGGGCATTTCTGCAGCACCTCATGTTTCTGGCAGCTTCTCCCCAAAGCCATCCCATTTTGGGTCTGCACATGGCTTTTGAGATGCATTTTTCATGGGGGGAAGACAAGAGCCCTTGCAGGCACTGGGCTGTTCATTGGCACGGCAGACAGGGCAGCTCCACAGGAAGTTTTTAACAGGCTGTTGAACCTTTCCATTTCTGGAAGCTCTTCCCTTGGGAACAAACCTTGCCAGTTCTGACTGAAAAAAAACCATGTAGAGACTTTAAGAGTAAAAATTTTGCTGTGTTCTTACTGACTTGAATGTGAGCAGCCCAAAGAGAAAATTACTGAAAGTTCATTCATTAAACAGTCCCAGTTCTAAAAGCTTTTCTACCTCTATGTTTTGTATCACAGCTTCACAAATAAACAAGAACGATTTGGCTGCATTTTCTTTCTTGGCAATGTGTTAAATTGGTGATGAAATAGGTCAAAAGGACTTTACCAGAAAGCTTCACTCATTTTAGAAAAGTACCTTTGATGGAGGCATGCACAGGCAGAAAATCATGTCCTATAGTATTTCTTGCCAAAACCAAAATACACTGGAAAACCAGCACTTCCTTGTCAAAATTGGAATTGATAGATACTCAGCAGTTATGTAAGTTTGTATCAAATGACACTTGCATAAGGCCTATTAAAATAAGCAGTTTTTAGATACCTAAACACTCAGGAGAACCCCCTCTCTGTCATGGATCTGCTGGTTTTAGGGTGTTCTGCTCTGAGCCCAGTGGATGTTTCTGGATGGGCTTCCATAGAGCTTGTATCTTTTGCAAAAATCCTGTGGCCTTGAAAAGGTAAATTACATCTTGAGAAGTAAATTCAAATTTGGAAAAAAAAAAAAAAATCTATTTAACTCATCTCCCAGGGATGCCCCTGCTGTTACTTTCCCTGAACCGCCCTCCTCACCCCCCAGCTGAAAGCACCATAGCTACATTTTCGCCTCACAACTCCCTATAAAAAAAACCAGCTCTCTTTTACAAAAATGAAATCAAAGCCCTTGGCATTTTAACCCCTCGCTCAAACCCTTCTGTCCCAGAGTGATGTGGTGTGGATCCACTTGCACCCTCTGGATGTCATTCCTGGGTTCCGGGCTGAGTCTTGCCATTCCCAGCATCAGTTTTCTGTTCCTGAGCTGTGCTGCCAGAGTGCTCAGCACAGTAGCCCATGAAAAACTTTATTTGGGAAACAAGCAACCTCTGGCTGACACTGCAGAGACACTGTGTACTCTGTTTCCACGGCCCTGGCTCTGCATCCCTGCTGTCCATGGCAAACCTACACCTGCAGCGGGGTTTGTATCTGCACAGGAATCCTTGCACCAGGCGCTGGGCCTGCATACTCACAGGAGCTTCCCAGAAAATCCTCAGGATGAGCCAGCAGATGCAGTTGCAGGAGCTGGATGCCCGGGCCCCCCTGGCAGTTTGCACTGTTTGACATCATTTGGTGTCAGGCACAAGGCAGGTGGAGTCACATCCTGCCCCGTGTGATGCCAGCAGCACCTGGGGAGCTGGAAGCTCATATGGTGTTAGTGGGAAATCTCTGCTCATTTAGGCACGTCCATCATTCACTTAGGGCAGTGATACATACCCCCCCTTCAGCCATCTCCTCCCCCCAGGCATCCCCACCTAATGGACCACCTGGAATCCTTCCCAGCTCCACATAAACTTCACAGGAGCAAAACAATTTCCTCACACAGATGTGCTTGCCAATGGCTTTTCCCTCTGAAACACAAGTTCTGGTGAGAGACAGGTAAAACCCACAGTGGTTTGGCTTCATGTCCCATGTCCCTGGCCAAAGTTTTGCCCCAAGCACTTGTTAGATGATGGGGTCCAGCTGTGCCAGCTCTGTCGGATCATGAAGCCACAACCCTGCCTGCTGCTGTTTAGGAAAAAAAACAGAAAAGCAAATGTTAGATCAGGATTTGCCTCTTATCTCTAAATTGTGATTATGCAAGTACAGAGGAGAAAAGGAAAATTTAATCCATCTTGTATTAACACAGGCTAACAGGTTTCTGCACTCACTCGGTGTCAAGCCTTAGTCCAGTTGTGATTCCACACAATATAGCACATTAGCATTATCCAGTGTAACTAGCACACTTTGTGGGTCTTTAGCAGGCTTCCTCAGTGCTTTTTTCCAGCAGAAAGGTCTCCATTCCCTTCCAAGTCCAGCACTTGTGAGTTATGGCCAGTTGTGGATAGGTGCATGCCATGACTTTTCCCCCTAAGACCAAAATTCAGAGCCTCTCATTAACCCAATTACCTGGATCAAAACAAAAAAGCACCTCTGCTTCATCTTGGAGCTGCCCTGGCGATGCTGAGTGCTCGTTTCTCTGAGCCCTGCAAACACACTGATCTGGTTCTGCTCAGCGAGAGGAGGTGGCTCTGCAGCACGATTTTGGAGGGCAAACACCTCCA
This sequence comes from Eulacestoma nigropectus, assembly GCA_013397775.1. Taxonomy (NCBI): domain Eukaryota; kingdom Metazoa; phylum Chordata; class Aves; order Passeriformes; genus Eulacestoma; species Eulacestoma nigropectus. The sequence continues at coordinate 63,860 of VZTE01000118.1, forward strand.
AACCCATGATGCGCACTGGTGAGCAGTGTCACCTGGATCCCATCCCTGACACACTGCCAAGCCCTCACACTGCTGGCCAGGAGTGGGACAAGGAGAACACACGATGTGAGCAGAGTCCCACAGGTGTTGTGCAGTATCCCAGCAAACCACCCAAAGGGATGGGAGCAAGCCCCAGGAGGAGGGGAGGGGTTGACTCCTAAATCAGCATCCAAGCCCCCCAGTGCCCAGCTGCCAACCTCAGCTCTCATTGCTGTGCACAGATACACCCTTCTGAGAGCCACAGGGTGCTCCTCCAGTTGTACTTGGAGATAAACCACTTTGTGTTTTGCCAAATAAAGGCGTTCTATGGCTTCCCACACCCGCTTTGATTCTTTCACTGGGAGCGAAATAATGGTTTGGTGACGTGTGCGAGTCCATAAGGCAAAATTGCTCTCAGAAGCAAAGTACCCCACTCTCCCCTTCAGAGGCCGCTCTGAGGGCTCAGAGATGTTCTCCCAGCACTTGCCCCCATTTTTGATGCTACTGGATCAAAGGATCCTTTGCTTTTTTCTCATGTTCTGATTGATTTTCACATGATTGCAGCACTGTCCGTGAGAAAGAAAAGGCACGGCTATTTCCAAGCCTCTATCCACATTGTTCTTCCCTGCACAGCCTCCTTCCACTAATGACCTGGTGCTGCAAATCAGGGCTCATTAGGGTGGGCAGGCAGGGGATCTGACACCACGAGCCTGCTCTGCAATGAGCCACAGCACGATGAGCTCTGAGGAGCAGGGGTTTAAACAGCTTTAACATGGCAATAAGACAGCAAAACCTCACACTGCAAATTTTCACCAAAATGAAGCCAAGATTCATGGTCACACACAGACACATACCCTGCCCAGTCGATAGCACCTTGGTATTTTTATCAAGCGGTGACAATGAGATTGATTTTTCTAAAATTTGCTGTGCTGTGCTGGGGGCACCAGCGTGGGGCTGTGAAAGGTGCAATCGCCTGAGCTAGTTCTGACTGAATGTGGAGTTTTGAACCCACTGAACTACGGTTAGTTTGTGAAGAGGGAAGTGGGCAGCCAGCCCAAGGGTTTCTGTGTGCCTTGGCTGGTACCCTGGCTCCAGGAGGGGAGTGCTGTTGTGGGGTTCATCCTTCGGATGCCTTGGGCACTGCCTGAGGATCTCTGGTCTAATGCTGGTATGTCAAATCATGGAGGGGTTTGGCTTGTGGAAGGGACCTTAAAAACCAGCTGGTCCTAACACCCTGACATGGGCAGGGACATCTTCCACTAGACCAGGTTGGTCAGAACCCAACCCAACCTGGTCTTGAGCACTTCCAGGGATGGGGCACCCACAGCTTCTCTGGGCAAACTGTGCCAGGCTCTCACCACCCTCACAGGGAAGTCATCTCAGACCAGCTGTGGTGTCAAAACCCATGAGAGGTTTGTATTTACCTGATTTCTTTCAGTCTTTGCTGTGGGCTCGTGCCTGATTTCCCACACTGCAGTGGAATCTGGATTCTGCCACGCAGCCAGAGCAGTGCCAGTGCCACAGGCTGTGCCCAGATCTGTATCCAATGCCCCGTCCTGTGACACAGGCTGATGTGAGCCAGAGGAAGGGGCTTGCACCATCACCACCCAGACAGGGCTCATTCAGAGAATAACCAGAGGTTTGTACAGCTGTGATGCCTTTGGTTTCAGAACTGAAGTCAGTCACCCGACACTTGGAACAAGACACAGGACAGAGCCATACAGAGCACAAGGAACTCTGAACCCCCACACTGGAGAGAAGGCAGGACAGGAGCAGCAGCAGCTTCAGTGCTGTGACCCAGAGCAATCACCAATCCAGAGCTACATCCAACACCATACAAACCCACACAGCAGCATGCCAGGGGATATTTGGCCCTCCTGAGTGCAAAGACCTGATTCTCTCAGCAAACCCTGATGTGCTGCAGCCACGGCTGGGCAGGGACCAGGTGCATCCTGCCCAGAGTGCAGCCAGGGAACACCAACACCACCAGTGCTGCACAGCATCTGAGCCCAGGACACTACCACCAGCTCACAAGCTTTTTATGCAAAGATTTGAGCTATAAATTAATAAAGACAATATTTACATTGGATTAGGGTGGATTTCTCAACTCTGTTCACAAGTTAATCCTCACGAGACTTCTGCATCCCTACTGTTTGCTCCATTTTATTTGTAGAGAGTAATAGCTTCCATACGACAGAAAGCGAGAGAGATGAGCTAATAAAATTACTAAGAAATGACATCCACTGAGCACACTGACCCAAGCAGTTATTTATTAACCATGTCAGGAGACCTAAAAACAGCTTTGATTGCATGCAAGACCATCTATGCCACCAATTAGTGCAGTAAATGTAACTACTCAAAACTACTAACAGCACATTCACTTAGGTAACAGCAGATCCCAGGCTAATCCACCGTGTTCGAAAGCATCTTGTGAAACTTCCTTTTTATTTCACTGAGTCAAGAATCTGGGCACTGTGAGAGCAATTGTCAAGAGCAGAAATAGATGTAATTGTTCAGAACTTATTAAATGTAGTAGCAATAAAATAGCCCTTTCAGGGGATCTCAGCTGGCTTTTCTGCTCAGCCATAAAAACAGTGAAACAAAATGTCCATATCCATCTCTCTACTTACTCGTGGTTCTCATTCTGAGAAAAATAAAGATAACATTTGCATCTTTACTCCAGGCCAGCTTAAGGACAGAAAATATAATTCTACACCACTTCAATAACTGACAATACATCATGAACTCTGCAATCATTCTAGAAAAAGATTTGCAGAGGAAATATAATTTATACTTCATATTACCACACAAATTTCTTCTTGTCTCTAACACCTTTGGTTGCAGACAGGTCTAACAGAACCATCCTGTTGATTTAGATGTCCTTAATGCTGGAGAAGAATCACCTCATGTCCACAGGCCATAAATTCATAGAATGGCATCACGGAATGGTTTGGGTTAGAAGGGACTTTAATGATCATCTGCTTCCAGCCCAACTGTTTAATTTTCAGGGGGATTTTAAATACCTCAGCTATGCTTCAAGATGGGAGGGACAGGTAGGAGAGCCACCAACACTGGAGCTGAGAACCAACCCTCTTCAGCAAGTGCTTTTTTTTTAAACAGCAGGCTGGATTTGAGCATTTCCTAGAATTCAAAGACACAGGTGTGCCTGTGGAGAAGCTCCACAAGAGCTGAACAACACGGACTGATGTCACTCCAGATCCTGTTTGCCTCCCAACTCGTCCCAGGAGCGCGTGGCTCCGCTCGTGCCACACGTGGCTTTGACCCCCTGGCTTCTCAGAGACCCCCCCCCTTCCAGTGGGGCTCAGTTCTCCTGCACCACACCAAACGTGCTCTGAGCCGGCAAGAGCGACTGAAGCGAGGAGCAAAATAAATTCCAGGCGTTGGTTTTTGAGCAGCTCTGTGATTACCGAGAGGAGAGAATCGCTGCTGCCATAGAAACGGCAGCGCCAGCCCGGGGACCACGCGCTGCTGGGGCACACCTGGCACTGCTCACACTGTGACACGTGCCAGGGCCACAGCCCACTGCTGCACCACCCCGAAGGCTGCTGCTGAGGCCACAAAAGTATCCAAAATACCAACCTCTGCTCTCTTCCAGAACTTTTCAAAGCCGGTACTTCTCCTGCCAGCAGGCAAAGAGCTGCTGGTAAACGCAGCATCACCCAAGCCCAGCTGGGACTTCCTCTGTGCTTCCTTGCAAAACAAAACCCATGGTAAATTTAGTGCTACTTACCCAGCTCTGCATAGTCTGGGTGTGGGAAAGGCACCCAGCACCTCTGCACAAACCTGTGGGTGATGACAGCACAAGGTAACATTCAGAACTCCAACAGCAAATGTTTAAATCCTCCTTCGCCCCCATGGGCTCTCACTGTCCTCCAGCATCTCTGCAGACACCCCTGGCAATAAACCAGGGACCACTGAAAAGAAAAGATCTCCTCATATGCCAAAGTGCTGATTACTATTCTATAGACATATTTAAAAGATTTTGTTAAAGAGATTGTTTTGGCAAGCAGTGCTTAAATAAAAAAGCTGAGCAACCAAGTGAAAAAAATTATTGTATTTCCCTAGGAAGAGCCCACTCATGTTGTGAACAGCAGCAATTCAAAAAAGCAAACAAATGAATTGTTGTATTTATGCAGTGACTTGAAGAAAGGCATTAAAAAAATTAACATGAATGTGTTTGACAAGAAAAATGTATACATAATAGATTAATTCATCATGATGAGGAATTGAATTCATTGCACATAATTAATAAGTTAAAAACTCTATTATTTCAAGTGTTTAATTACTAAGAGATAACAAACCCAGGTATATTTTTAGAAATAGAAATCCTTAATTTTTCATACAAGCTATTTAAAAGAAGTTATTAGAACACCTGTCTTTCAGATTATTACTATAAACTTAATCTTCACAAAAACCACCCCAATTACAAACCAGAAACATCCTGAGGTAAATTCAGGGCTCCCACCCCTGCTCCAGGCTGCACAACAGCACTGACCTGCCAGAAGGGGCCACGTGGACCCAAAGGGCTGTGTTCAATTAAAATAAAGAATTAAAACAGAAAGAATTAAAACATTTATTGGGCATAAATATATTACATATACACTACAGATACAGTTAAGTCTTACATACATAGTGTAGTATTTGCAAAATCTATACATTAAAATCGATATGGCAGTTTTAATATAATGCATATGAAATAGTCTAAAATTTACAATACAAGAAAACTTCTGATTATTTTTTTTTTAAAGTTGAAAAGCTTGGAATGTATGTTCCCATAGTGAGGTAAAAACATTTCATTTTTCTTTTTCAATTTAAAGAACTGTGCAAGGATAAGGTTCATACACATTCAATTAGGGCACTTCTCAATCGTGACACTGAATACTGAGCTACTGGAGCCAACAAACAGAATTAGAAAACACTTCAAGTTCATAAAGAAAAAGGCAGAACAATATAAAAACATCTCTCTCCTTCCTTAAGGGTATTAAACATTTAGTGTTTCATTCTACCTTTGTTGTTGGTGGTGATTTCTCTGAGAGCAGAGCGCCCTGGGGTTGGATCCAACACCTGCCACTGCTGGATCAGGGGCACGAGGAGGTTTGGGAAGGGCCAAGGCACCAGCAGTGGTGGGTCAGGGACAACGCCCCTCAGAACAGAAGGGTTTGACATGGGTGATCTTTGTCATCGATACAGGAGTGACAATCAGATCACTACGGCAGGAGATCCACGCTGAAAATGTCAAATTTGCTGGGCCTCTCCCAGCTGCTGATCCAGCACAATCTCCCAAAACCTCAGCCTTGGCCTGGGTGCTCTGGATGGTGTGGTTACAAGGGACCAAACAAATCAGCAGTGACAGAGATGCTCTGAGCGTAACTGATTGCCCTCCCCTCCACTTCTGCTCACTGCTTTTAGTATCACTCCTATTTGAAACTTTCAAAATTGCTAATCTAGAGCATGTTGGGTTTTTTTCCTTTCTTTATTAAAGCAGTTTTGTTTTTTTTTTTAAAAAGGTGTCAAGCTCGGATTTCATAGCAGCACTGCTCAAACAACATACCAAAAATAAAAAAAGGGAATCTATTCAAATTTCTGGGTTTTTTCCAAACTAGCGGTCTTTTCATCATTTTAAAAAATACACTCTTCTCCCCTCCAATGAAAACAGCTGTATACTCTTTGCTCACAAAATACAGATGCAAGGTCACAGAGTTTCATATCACAAATAAATTTAAATAAGATGTAAATAAATTTGACAAGCCATGACTTTGGCAAAAAACAAAAAAATATATATTTAGCTCAATGCCATTAGTTTGCAAGGCTAAATCAAACTAATTATAGTCAATAACAAAATACAGAACATTTCTAATATTTGCTACATCTAGAGAGGCACACAGAATAATTCATTGATCTTAGCACTTTCTTTCCAGAGATGATTTTGTTTTTGGATACATGTAAACGTTTGAATCACTGATAATGGGTTTTTTTGGCATTTAATGTACTAGATGCTCCCATCTTCAAAAACACAAGAAAATGCAAGAAGATTAATAATACTAGGAATGCTGCCAGGTAAAAAGTTGACCTAAAGTACAACAGTATAAAACAGACAAAATGTAACATGCTATGGGGAGGGTGGAGAGGGGCATTAGATTAGTACATAAGTACACTTTTTATTTTTTATTTTTTTACAATAAATAAAAAGATTGCACTGTAATTGGTATTTAAAGTACTGTATGCAGTATATAGTATAAATAAACCTAAAAACAAAAATAATGTTGTTTTTTTCCCCATTACTTTGGTTAAGGGAATATTATGCTAGTACAGGACACTGAATCTTAGACGATGGAGACAGAGCACAAAAAAGCTAGGACAAAAGCAAAACCAAGTAGCAAAAATATACAAAAACAAGAGGCAGGGAAATACACTGTGTCTGTTGCACCCTTTTGGAATCTATTTGCACCTCCAGCTCATTTATGTCCCTGAGGTACTTGCACAATGTTGACTTAATATAAATAACCCCATGACTCAAGAGTTACAAATCTAGTGTCTTGATGGATTAAAATGTGTCTGGGAAGGGGCAGGCAGGAGGGGGACACTGCCACCAGAGCAGGGACCATTCCTCTGCAGGACTCTCATCTCAGTTTTGCCAGGTACCAAGTTGTTTCAATCAGCCCCGTGGTAAGAACAGCATAGACACCCATTTAAGGTATTTAAAACGAACAGATGTGATTTCTGAGACCCTCAAGGAACTTCCATAAAATGGATACCCCCTCCAAAAAATAATAATAATAATAATAAAAAAAGATCAACTGACAGTAATGTTTGCTTCCATTGAGTGTAAATCTCACCTAATTCAGTAGAGGCAGTAAGCTGTCACCAGCTCGAATCATATAAATCAGGCTGAACTTAACAGAATAATATCTAGTATTAGATTAGGAATAGTTATATACAGTGACAAACAGACAAGTTAAAGCAGCTTTTAAATAGCTGAACATGGGAATAACTAACTATTGCACAATGCCCTCTTACTTAAAATTACTGCTAGGAATCAAAATGGTAAAAAAAAAGATCTATAATGCTTCATAATTTATATGCAGTTTAGTTATTTGATTTCTTATACAGGCAGTTTATAGTGTTTGTAACTGTAAAAATAACAGGCAACTAAAAAGGTTTTTCAACTGCAGGATGCTGTTCCAATTTAAATGCACTAAACAGTTAAAATAACAACTTAGGTTTTATCTTGAAAAACTGGGGCAAATGTAGTGAATAATTCGTAGGTAACATTGCTAATACTGTTCAAGGAAAAAACTGGTACTTGACTAACACTGTATTCTAGTCTTACCACTATACACACCTGTGACTAATGTTTAGAAGGAAAAAGAGGAGACAAAAAAAAGTGACTCATGATTAAAATTTCCTAAATAGTAAGATAAAATAAGAGACTGCACGAACTTCAGTGAAAAAACCCAAAGCAACATTGAAAAGGCAAATTGGTGACAATTTTGAAATAGTGAAGGAAAACCAAAAAAATCTTGCTTTTGGTATCTGGTTTGCTTGTTTCTCCAGTTTGACCACTTCCTAGTTCTGAATTTCAAAAAGGTGCATCAAAACACTGACTGATCTTTCTTCAAGCTAGAACTGTAAAAACAAGAGAAGTATATAAAATGCACAGTAGAACAAAGGATTTCAAAACAACAGAGGGGAAAAAAAAAAAGAAGGAGGAATATCTGAATAAATGTGTGGATTATAATGCGTAGCATTAGTTAAATCTGTATCTCAAACTCCCGTTGAATTGCCTACTTCATAAAGAAGTACTGTAATATACAGGCGAAGATGATGGACAGGCTGGCGAAGCCCAGCACGATGAGGGCCGCAAACTGTTCGTCCGTGGGCACCATGGCCTTGGCCTTGGGGTCATCGGCGCCGCCCGGCTCGCCCGCCAGCACCAGGGCACTGCGCTGCAGCGCGAAGGCCACCGAGGGGCTGAAGGGCCCGCTGAGCTCCTGTGAGGTATCCAAGCACCGGCGGCAGGCGCACACCCGGAACCGATAGTCTGTGTTCACCTGAAGGCCTGAGATGTGGAATGTGGTCTCTTCTCCCTTGTACACCTGCAAAAACAAACCAGGGAGCCCGGTCAGACACGAGCCCCGCCTGCTTTCACAGCGGCAAACGGCACAGCGAGGCGAGACTTCGCAGGGATTTCAGCCTGGAAGTTCAGTCAAGTCTCTAAGGAAACGCTTCTCAAAGGAAGGAACTCACTGGGTTGATGCCTTAGGTTCTAGCTTTTATATCTTTAAATCCTGTACTGCCTAGTGTGTAACTGAAGTTTCTTGTAGCTTGTTAGCTGCTGTTCTCTTATGCCAGACAGACACAACAAAGCCTCTCTGAGCTTGTTTTTCAAGGACACTTAGGCTGTCCTAGGCCCAAAAGGTGTAAACCAGGGCCTCTGGAGAGGTGGAGCAATTGAAGAAATGACATCATTAGCTCAAGTTTTAATTGGCGAATTTATGCTGATCTGCAAATGAACCAAACCTATCAAAGTGTGAAGAACTCGGGACTTGTCATCCATCTTGGGGTCCAGCTTGGATGTAGCCTTTGGCTCCCCAGGGTGCACCTTTGAAGGCCTTTTGAATAAATATCCACCTTTATTCCCTTACTCCTGTCTAGTCTCTGTTTCTAGGCAGCCACCCAAGGCATCAGGGTCAATGCGGGTTTTGTAAAAACAGGCATGTGGACAATGTCTCAACAGGTCTCAACACAGTGCACACAGGGACAGACAACACACCAGACAATGCAGCAATGATAACACACATAAATCTTTTGTGGGCGTGATAAATGTTACAAACATAATTCCGCATCCCGAAAATGTGACTGTATGCCTAAAACATGTCTAAGACATAATCACCCTGTCTGGCCTCAAAAGGAAGAAAACCTGCAAACAAGGTTATTGGAAGTCATTCAATGTGCAGTTGTAAAATTGCTCACAAATGTCATTTTAATGTATTTTCCCTTTGCACTTCTCTCAAGAAACAGCAATCTTGCCAGAAATTACACTTTCAGAACTGTGGAAATAATAAAATATTAATAAGATGGGAAAAATTTCCTCTTGATTGCATTGTATTTGGTTGTTTATAAATCCAAACCCATCACATATTTATGTTAATCAAACGTAGGTACCACATAACTCAGAGCACAAGTCACGGTATCAGAAAGGAGAGAGAAAACTGCGTACCTGAGACAATTTTGTGACTTAAATGGAAAACAACACTGGAAACATTCACCAACTCTGAAAATAAATAACTTATATAATGGATAGTTATTGAAATTGGTATTTTATGAAATGAAGAAAGTGTCACAGAGTGCCTGTGTCTGCTGGGAAAAAACCATCCTGAACCTCAGATACTTCTTCCTCTGCTCATTTACCATTTTTCTTCTCCTCAGTGTGGGAGCAGAAGGCTGAGAGCATCTCTGCCCTCTCAGAGGCAAGAACTCATCTTAGAAAAGGGGAGCAAGCGGGAAATTAGACCCAAGCCCACAGAGGATTTCCTGTGTGTTACTCTGGAGTAAGAAATGAGGAGGAAAGGGAAGAAACCTGCTCAGCTAAAGACCACTTAAAGACCTCAGCTTCCCTGCTCTACTTGCCCCTGAGACTCACCCCTTGGTTAAACAGTCGGCTGCTGATTTTTTGAGGTGGTCTGGGACAAAAAGAATAAGGTGCTTCTTTAGTTTTCTCCCTTCCTTTTCAGCTTTCACAGCTTTTCCAAATACAGTTTGAATGATGGTGAGTCTGGGTTTTCAGACTAAGCACAAGGCCTCTAACTGGCTCATGTTTCTTGGTCCCGAGGCACAGATCAAGAAACAACATTTAAATAAGCGTTGCCTTGCTCAAGTATTGCTCAGCATTTGCAGGAAGTTCCCTCTAGGTCCAGTGACAGGAATACAACAAATTCATCCCACAAACCCCTGTGACTGGTCACAGCCATGCACTGCTGCCTTTCTTCTTGTCTTTGTTTGTTTTCCCAATGCCAATGAGGAGTGAGTCACCGGGTTACAGTAACTGCAGGGAAGACAAAACCGAAAGCGCTGTAGCAGCCCACAGAAGTGATGCGAGGGTTGAAACATCGGTTTGCAAAGCACTCCTCATCCCAAGAACACGTCTGCCACTCTGCTCTCCAACGGCAATTCCATTTCTAATACCTGTTTTGGGCAACTGTGCTGTTCCGCAGGCCTGAGTCGCGATTCTTCCACATGGAGGATGTACCTAACTCCCATTCCTTTAGATTCCGAGTCAGGGCAACTCAGAGCCCTCACAGAACAACTGTTGGCAAGGTTTGCTTTCTGGTGCTGCTGTAATTATTAATTTCATTTCAAAACACACAGCCAGAAAAGCTCGACGTGCCTTTGCCACAAATAAACCTTTGCAACCAATATGAACACTTCTGAACCAAAACAAAAAAGCCAATAAAATCCAAATAATGACATTTAATAAAAATTTACAATCTAAACATCATAAATTACATTTAACAGATACTAGGGATGGTATATATACAAGCTGTCTTTGCACTGAAAAAAATCCTGTCCAGTTAATTGGGTTTTTTACTTGTTTTGTTCTGTCAGGGTGGTGAATATCAGCGTAACTGGAGGCCAAGTTTGGCTAAATCAAAGACCTGTATCTTCATTATAGTCTAACAAGTACAGATGGCCAAGTTCACTCAAGCCAGCTGCTCAACAGCCCTTCTCAGAAAAAGGCCAGACAGCCAAGTGAGAGGAGAGTGTATCTTTAAGGGAAGTTTGAAAAATTATTGGAAGTAGATAGAATACGTGAATTAATATTCAGCAACAATAAGGACAAAACACTTCCTGCACGAGCGCTAAGACAGTGATGGAAGTTGCCCTGTTTTCAGTGCTTTGATGAGTGTTTACCACTAGTGGACCTATGTCTCTTCTCAGGAACAATTATTAAATTGTCACCCACTCCAGACAGCAGCCTCTGTACCCTCTGCCAGGGGCTGCAGCAGCACCTCAGAGCTATGGCAGGATGCCCCCAGCACAAATACCTTTGGTTGTGAACACTGTTACACTCTGTGAGTGGACTTAACGTACACAACAGAAAAAACCCTCGGCAGCTATGAATAAGGTCTTTAAATCTGCCAAAGAAATATGAAATCAAATATAACTCCATGAAGCAGCATAGCATTTTATATGTAGCACATTAAGCTTTGGTGGCTAACAAACCAAAGTGAAGTGCCTATCCAGTTTATCACTTCCAGTTCCTACACACAGCTTTTTGGTTTGGACACTTGAGAATATAATAAAAATGTGATGAGCTTTCTGCCTGGCTCCCTCAATGAAAATATCATCACAAGTAATAAACTGCTGCTGAAGCCTCTTACAGTATTTGATCCTACTGATCAAGCTAGACAGACAGAGAATTCCTGCAGGCAAGGATTTCTCAATTTCACTGATCTCATTAAATAATTCTAACCCTCTCCCCTCCTTTCCAAGTAATAACAATGGCAGCCGTAATTGCCCTACAAGCAACACACTGGAAGGTGCAAGGTAACCCTCACCTGGTTGTTACACACCGATGCAATGGCCAATGTCTGTAACAATTAATAAAAGCCTATTTTGTATGGTGATAAAAAGATAAAGAATCATAGAATGGTTTGGCTTGTAAAGGACCTTAAATATCACTTAGCTGCAAGCCCCTGCCATGGGCAGAGACACCTTCCACTATCCCAGGCTGCTCCAAGCCCCATCCAACCTGGCCTTGAATTGAATCCCAACCAGGGATGGGTTTCAATCTATGTCAAGAGCATGCCCACTTCAAAAGTTTAATTTCTTCTAAGTCACCTGACAGATTTCTTTTTAAGATACTGGATTATCATTTCATCCAAACTCAACATCAGCTTCACTCACTCCACTGCTGAGGTGCTCATAAACCCCTCAGAGTTGTGTGACAGCCTTGTCTCCTGAACAGAGAAACAACAGTCCCTCAGAGCACCTGCCTTGAGGTTGTTCACACTGAAAAACCCCAAACAAAGGAAATTATTTGCTCCATCTCATGACAAAATTGGCACCAGGAGGCACAGGAAATACGCAATGCAAGTGGCACTAAATGCCAACAGGAATTGTGTAGTTCTGTTGTATTCTGGCATACAACCAGCACGAGTGCCTTTGACTTGTTATTGAAAATAGAGAAGGAAACCACATTTTTGGCTGATTAGAGCTTTACAGAAATTATCAGTTCACTAAAGCATTTCAGAGATGGTGTGTCTACAGAATCTAACCCAAAGAAAAAACAATAATTAAAGTGAGAGCTTGGTAAGGCCAGCTGGGGTCTCCCAGGCACCCAGCTCTCAGTGCAGATCTGAGAACTGCCGGGGGATTTTCACACACCCAGTGTATCCTACCCATACTTTTTCTTCTTTTGGAAAGCATTTGGAGACTTTTTTTTCCCAGAAGAGATGTGGCAGAAGCTGATGAAACACTGCTCCGTCCAAATTCTCAGAAATTTCAAAGGCAGAACATTTTGCTTCAGTGGCAAACAATTTAAGGATAAAGAAGCTTTAAAAAGCTCAGTTCTCATTTCCCATGCTCAGCTCTTATGAAAAGCTGGCTCCTGGGTGATTCCATCCCCAGAGATGCTCAAGTGGGAAATCAAACCTTAGGCTGCTGGGCATTACAGCTGTTATCCCAAACCACAGCTCCTGCAAGTGCTGCACAGCCCAGCCCACTCCCCTAAATCCACATTAAAGCTGTCCAAATACAGAGACAAGTTAATACACTCTGGAGCTAAATTCTGAGTAAGCTTTGCTAGATAAAAGTGCAAGAAACAGAAAAACAAATCCAGGCCGCTGATTCCTGGAATCTCTTGTGGCTTACATCCTGATTCATAAACAAGGAAGATTTGATTTCCTAAAAAGAATTGTCCCATGCCATTGCTTTTTTAAAATTATCTGTAAAGATAAAGCACAAAAATACACAAAAAGGAACACATTGTGTGAGAAACAAGGAAAGGAGTAGTTAACATTTTTAAAAATACACTTTCCAGGGAGTTAAAAATGTTATCTGTTTAGCTCCAGCAATTCCAGTTCTTCAGACAATTCTCAGCAGAGAAATATTTACAAAATATTCTCCCAGAGGAGGGCAGGGATGGCTATAGTCCCAGTCTGAAAAAAAGGGCTTTTGAGTACTTTGGTATCACCTCTGCTAGATCAAATGGTGGAAAATCAGCAGCTTTTGGGCTGTGGGGGGCTGAAAGCACTGGGGTACAGGGGAGAGAGACAGCTCAGGTGTGACAGTCTAAAGAGAAATGACAGCTTTACCCAAAAGCATGTCAGTGGCTGATGTTGCATTCCATAAATAGCCTGGAAATCTAGAGTATTTCATCTGTGCAACCCTTCAAAACAATTTGCAAAACGTTTCTAGTATAATATGCCCCTTTAGATACATATGCAAAATATGTATGTCACTTGCAGAGAACAAAACATATTTAAAAATAAATTTAGGACTTGCACTTCAAAGGTAATTAACATATCCCTAACATTAATGAACGTATTACTGACAGTACTTCTCAGTTAAATAGTAGCAGGTGATCACAGGCATGTCAAAGCAGGGGCGAAATGTATTAGCCAGGAAATCACCAAAAGGTGTTTCTGTATTTTATCTTCTCTGCACATTACAGGAGCTCAGAGCACACAGCCACTGCAGCTCATGGACAGTGATGTGCCCCAGTGCTGAGACAACACCCACACTCCTGATGAAGATACAACATCTTGCTGGGCAAAGGTGATTTCTCTGAAGGTGAAACAGTGGAAGTCTCCCTCTTTCCCATGGCTGGGTAACAGCCAGCACAACGACACAAGTCCCAGTGTCACTTGGAGCATCCCAGCCAGGAACTTCTTCCAGGGAGTTACTTGTGACAACTCACACAAAAACCCCTCCTCAGGGTGATGCCTCATGATAAATGAAGACCTTCACCATAAGAAGACCCTAAAAGTATTTTTCACTTCCTCTGGTGTTTTTTTCACACCGCAAGTTCTGAACTGTGCAGATTAAGCCATCACTTATCTCCCAGGAACATGAAGCTGTGCCCAATTCTCCCCAAGGACACCAGAACATTTTAAACACTGGGGCTACGTTTACTGAAGTTGTACCTGGAGGTTACGCACCACAGCTACTTTGTACACCAGGCAACAGCAAAATGGGTCCACTTATCCACTTGCCACTGACATGAGGCCAACACGGTACACGGGGGTTTCATTACCTACACCAGCACCAAAAACGTTTCCTGACAAAAACAACAGCCAGGTTTCTGAATCTTTATCACCCCCATGAACTGTCTTGCATTTTTTGTGCTATTTTTTGATAATTCATTAGTTCACAGTAACACTCAAAAACAGACTGAAGAGGAACAAAGACACAGCTGCAGAGAAAGTACTACCTTATCATATTTTTAAGAGTTTAATTAGCATAATGTAAGAGTTTAATTAGCACGGCATATCTCACTCCCTAATTTGGATTTATTTGGAATCTGCATGACAACGAAAGAAAGCACAGGAAAAAGAGAGCACACAGGTGAAGTGCACTGCAAATCACACAGTCAGAGATGTGACAGATGAAATAAAAGATCTAACTGTGAATGAGCTGTTCTTTTTCAGGTGCTGTGGAGAAGAGTCCACTTGTGATGTCTAATCAAGACAAACAAGGAAAGAATAATCAGCTGTACTTCACTGCCTTTGTTCCCGCAGTGACAGAAAGGATACACAGCAGTTACACGTGCATCAAAACCTCAGACAGGAACGAGACAGATGAACAAACCACTTAACGTGTACTTGACTGAAAACCCTGATGGACAGTCTTGGAATTGGCTTAGAGAGAAAGATTCATCTTCTGACTTCATCTCATGTTCAGGTAATGGTTAAGAGCAGCCAGCTCAGAAGCAAGCATGGGTGGATGGAATTGTAACTTTTTAAAGGTTAGTACAGTTAAAAATAGTGATTAACCACAGAAAGAGCACAAAACACTCCAATAAAATAATGATGTGCTACATACTCCCTTAGGAGAGAAAACAGCCCATTATAGCCCTTAATTTTGACTCAGCCTTTACCAAAGTGCACCTGACACATCGCCATAGGGTGCAGTAGAAAGAAGCAGCACAGTGGATTTTCAAAACCATTTCCATTATGCCATCAATTTAATAATATTAAATCCAGAACACTTCCCTACCTGCTTGTATTCAGATTCTCTTCCAACCAGTACCTGCAGAACATAACCAACAGGATCTCCCTTCATGGGTGGGACCATTTCCCAGGTAACTTCACACGAGTTTCCTCCCAGCTGTGTCACTCGAGGGGCTACAATAAAAGGAAATGTGTTCATGTTTAATATAAAGACTGCACTGAAATCTTATTTTATGAGCACTGTAATATATACCAGGGTATTTTAGAAAGGGTAGAGCACCTCTTACCTGTCAGCTCTGTGAGCTGCTAAAAAGGAGAAGTGGATTTAGAGCAGACTGACAAAACTTAATTGCAGTGCTTTGCACTGATCTTTTCAAGGCAGAAGCCAATGCACAAATTACACAGGCATTCATAAAAGCAGCAATTCTGTGAAGCCCTGAGCAAACATCTCTGGCATTGGAGATGCCTGCGCATCCCTCCCATGCTACATGTCATTGAAAGAGAGGAATAATATCAAACATTTCATTCAGGAAAAACAGGAGAAGGGATGTGAGAAGAGAAGAATCTTCTGTATTAGAGATGAAGTCCAGGCTGGGAAGCAAAAGGACCAGAGTAATTTTCAAGACTTGGACTTGTATCTAACTCTGAGCCTGACACTCACTTGATCAGACCTGCTATTTCTAGCCAGACTTAGACTAGTGCTTCACTAGAACTCCAGAGAAATTCAATTTGTCAGCTGTTACAAGGCTGCTGTCCTTGGCAGAGGCTCTCTCACCAGCTGAAAGCCAAGGGATGCTGTGCCTTGAACCACGGCAAGCTCAGGGGTGAGCCTGGCAGAGCACAGACGGGGCAGCACATTTTTATGTACAACAAAGCAGCGGCCACTAGAAGGCATGAAAAAAACTGCAGCAGCATCCAGGGTCCACCAACCTCTTGATCAGGCAGAGCCAGCAAGCACAATATTAAAAAAAAAAGAATAAAACTGGGAGAAACAAGAGCATTGAACACTTGTATCAGGTGGTGAACATGTGCACGTGCAAGGACACGAGCTTGTTAAAGGCAATCTAGATCCCCAACCCTACTAAAACAGACAACAGGAGGGTCTGCCACAGAAACAAATGCTGCTGCATACATTACGAGAATTTTAGACTGATTTGTTACTTCCCAAGAGGAACACATGAATCATGAAGGCCCAAATGTAATCAATATCCATTTACTTCTCTCTGCACATCTGCTACTGTTGGGACTGATAATAGATGCCTTCATCTTAGCTGACAACAATCTCAATTAATTTTCCTTCTCCTTCCATCCTCACTTCAATACATGTAGATTTTTGTCTGACACTTAAAAAACACTGCCATTAACAACAAAGCTATTCTAGGGTTGGCATTACTAAGAGAGTAATTAGGAGACCTTATAGGAGAATAAACACTTTCTTCTGATAGATGAAAAGCTGAACTAAGTTTATCATATAAATTCCTTTGTATTGCTCTGAGCACAAAAGGGAATCAAAACCATCATTTTGCATCAACAGATCACCTCTGCCCATGGCATCACTTCCCCTCAGCAGTGTTCACTAGCAGGTTTTGCTGTGCCCTTTTCTCTGTCACAGCCAGTGTTCTGTCAGGTACCCGAGGTCCCAGCCCACACATGACCTGGTATTTGCACTGCTTGATACTCAGCCCAGGGGATGAGTCACATTTAACAGGGACTCAACAGGCAGACTGGGAGTTCAAAACAAAAACCTAGGTGAGGTGAACTGAATAAAATGGATTTTTAGCCAACAAAATGCAAGCATGACTACAGCACGTGCCGGCATCCTGGGTCATCCCGCA
Source organism: Eulacestoma nigropectus (assembly GCA_013397775.1). Classification (NCBI taxonomy): domain Eukaryota; kingdom Metazoa; phylum Chordata; class Aves; order Passeriformes; genus Eulacestoma; species Eulacestoma nigropectus. The sequence continues at coordinate 80,907 of VZTE01000118.1, forward strand.
CGAGTTCCCTTCCCTTGGCTGGGCAGCACATCTCACACCTGTGTAAAGGTGTCAATCAGGATAATTCACCCCGAAGTATCTTTACCCTCAATCACACAGGTATTTTTTGCTGGAGAGTGTTGTTCTCCCTGAGGGTGGCTCAGAGCAGCTGACCTAGCAGGGAAAGACACCCCCAACAGTGTTCTCCTCTCTCTTAAGTATTTATTTACAAAAGGTGTCAAAATCACCAAAGCCAGATTTTAAACACAGAGAAGCGAACGAAACCTCTCTGACAAACTGACAGTTGTTTCTCTCAGTAAATTATAGGGCTTGACAGGGAAGACTTCAACACCCAGGAAAAAAGGTGCATTTGATTTCAGCTCAGCTGATCTGACAGCCCATACAGCAAAGCCACTGCCTTTGTAACAGGCCAAAGAAGGCCTAATTAGGCCTAGAACACAAAGCCTAATTACATCAAGTTTTATAATGAAACATCTTCCACTGTAGTTTTTACTGTTTCTACTTTTGCTCCTTCCTTCCTCCTCCTCCTCAGGAGCATAATTACTTAGGACAAAATTTACACACAGTAAAAGACATTTCACTATAGAAACTTCATTTAATTAGGCCTTTAGTTCTTCTAGTGGAACACATGCTGAGTTCTAAGTCTAATGCTCTGTATGTGAAATATCATGATTAATTTTATACATTAAAGGAAAAAATAAACCTTGAAGGTCTATGTTGGACATCACCCACACAACAAAAAACTTTAAATTTCACTAAAGCTTAAGCTGGTAGGTACACACATACACTACAGCTGTTAGACCCCTTGTATAAATGCTGTGGTAACCCAGAGCAATCCCCCGGTAAACATTATTGATAGCAGCAGCATTTTAACAGTTTTTCATTACAACAGTGGCTGACATAACATTTATGTTGCTTGTGTGATTTTTTTTTTGGGTGGTAATTTAGCTTCCCACCATTAAGTAACGTCACAACTCAGAGAAACCTACAGTCAGCACAAACTGGTTCTTCACAATGTGTTATTACATACTTATGGTAACCCTTACAACATCCCCCCCATACTTACCAATTACATAAATATTTACATGTTACTTACATGTAAAAAAACCTACTACATACCTTTGATTGCAGGTGGGACTGACTTAGTTGTGCAGAAGGTACAGATTTCTGAGAAAGGTCCCTCCCCAGCATCACTGACCGCCTGTATTCTGAACGAGTAACAGGTGGATTCCGTCAGCCTCTGTATCTTGTACGTGTGACTTGGTCCCCTATAAATTGGGATAAACCTGAAACAATAAAAATGAGAGTGTGTAGTTACACTGGAGCAGCACTGACACTTCTGGCTATTGCATTTATCAGCTCCAAGTATCCATCTCATGAAAATTGGCACCACGTGCCCTGCAGGGCTGTTAAAAGCACGTATAAAAATGTCATGTTCATAACACACTAATGATGATGAGGAGGTTGGGGAAAGCAGAAGTTCATTGTCCCTTTTGAAACTACTATTACCTTGCAAAATGATTGCATGAATTATCAGGAAGAACAGAACATCTGTCAGTGGGATCCCTACTACCATGGAATCAAAATGGATTCAACCTGTGTCCTTCTACAATAAACCATGTATGCTGCTGGTTTAAAAGTATGATGAAAACACAATTAATATGTTGACTCTTCAATGGATTTGGACTTTATTTGCACATTAAGACACAAAGACCATGTCTTGCAGTCATCTGTGTCATCTTCCAAAACACTTCCATGGACAAGACTAAACAAGAGCACACACAAACTTGTCCAACAATGTAACACTGAACAAAATCAATGTCACTTGAAAAAAAAAGTCTACAGTTGCTAAGAAAGAGAATCTAACTTCTATTTTCTATCGCTCTGCTCAGATAAATGCTTTTCACTAACAGTTGTATGTCAGCCAGCAGTTTCAAGCTAAGCTCCTGACCCCCAGGAGCTGAACACAGTGGGAATGAAAGCAAATAAAGAGGAAGCGCCCAGACTGTGCATCCCTCCACTCAGCCTCCACCAGGGAACAACTTCTTGCACGCAACAGTCCTGGCCTTGGAGAACAGAAAATTTGCTGCGTAGGATCACATACTTGATTATTTAGTACCCTTATTCAAGTATCTTAACCATTTCAGAAGGTTTTAAATCCCCAGGAAGCCAAGGGATGCTTTTCTTTGACCTCCTCATCTAGGTGCTAGCTTTATCCTTTGGCTTTGCATGAGATACACAGTACAAGCAATTTGAGCATTTCAAAGAAACTGGGTCTGTCATTAGCTCTCAGGGACAGAAATCAATTTGTATTATGTTATGATTGCAATCCATGTAAGTACAAACAGAGATCACGGATCACCTGTAATAAAAGGAAATATTCAGGTAATTCAGACTGCTCGAAATGTACTCTGAGGATTAATGTGACTTACTACCCCCACTGAGTTTTAGTGAGACCCACAGTTTGATAGGAAACCAAGGATCTGCACCCACAAGTCTTTAAGAGGAGAGTTTAGAGCCAATTTCCAAAGAAGAATTGTTTTCTTAACCTTACACTTACCCAGTTGAAGAACTCCCTGCTACCCCACATTTCTGAGGCTCACGTAAGCAGCCACAGCACATTTCAAAAGACTGACACAATCCCGTTCTCATGGAATAGAACTCCTTGAGATTCACTGGGTGATGGGCAAGGACAGCACTAAGACTCAAGAGACAAAGCAACTCTCCCTCTGCACTTCTTGCAGCTCTATCAGGCAGCTGGCTCAGAAACCACTGCAGTACTCACAGGAGTGTAGAGATTTGTCTCTGACCCTGATCCAAGGGCAACAGAGAGCAAAAAACATCCAATACATATTTTAGACTAATGACCTCTTTGCAATCATCTATGGAGTTAGGTAAGGAAGGGAAGATAAATGTATCTTCCCAGCTAACAGAGAAGCACACCCTTACCCCAGGCTGGGCTTAAGGTACATTTCCCAGACATTCATATGGTCAATACCAATGACTCAAATGACATTTTCACCTTTTGGATATGACTAAGGTCACTAACACTTCCTAACACTGAGGAAGTGATCTGGAAAAACATTTGAGCTCCTTCTGTCATTTGGGAACTGGACTAATACTCCCAGTCCAGTTAATACCAATACTCCCATCCAGTTCCCATTTCCCCTTGTTTCTACTTCTCTATCTCAAAAAACATCTTTAAGATGACAGTTCTCTGCAAGAACTGTTGCAGAGAAGCTTGCACCACAGGACAGCAATGAAAGCACACCTAAACTTCTGAGATTTGACCATCTTTGAAGAAAGAGGGCTTCCAGTTTTGGAAGAAGAAAAGCTGATGACCAAGCCAATCAAATTCAATTGCTGTTGGGCTTTATTGTGACAGTAATGCTTTGTAATTGTGTTTGAAGATGCAGATCATGATGTAAGGCACATAATGAAGATGAAAGACCAACTCCAAAATACTCGTGATTTTTTGATAAGGTAGTATTTTCCTCATGTGTAAAGGAGACACTTCGAAATCCTCCAGGATTATTTCTGTTATCTTAAAAAATATTGTAGGTGCCTGTAGGTATGGAGCAGTCTTTTTTCACTCTCCTGGGCTTTCTGCTGAAGGACCACAATGAACTTGAAGTTGAGTCAATCAGTGTAACTGCACATTGGCACTGTGCGGTCTGCATACATTAAAAATTAACTAAAGCAAGATAATTTGTTCATATTATTGCAATTTCATTTTTAAAATCTAAATCTAATTTAAAAAGCACATCTGAACATGAGCTCTATATACCTTTGCCTTCTTGGCAAGCCTATTATTGCTCACCATGCTTCATCCAGGCCTCATTCCAGACATTGCCTCAAGAACAAGTCAGCTCTGAGCTTGTTTGGAAGGACTTAATCTCTTATCCATTGAAAAGTTGACTTAATCTGTGTATGGAAACCTTCCATGTCCTCCATCTCACCTTCTTCAAAACAAGACATTTTCAATTCTCAGAGGTTTGCCCACTTGAATTCAAAAGACAATAGGCTACATTCCTCAGCTGGCACCCTGCCTCTGAAAACACTCTGTGGTTACTGGCATTCTCAATACAGCTGCATTTTTTTTTTTGAGTTTGCACTATCCACAATTAAACCTGAACTATTCCAATTTTCCATGCAGCACTGTTGCCTCTCCTCTCCACTAAAGTAACAGCAGATACCAAAAAGAAAGCAACTTTCTCCAGGGATGGAGACACTCCCCTGAGGCTACTTTTCCCTCATCTCACTCGAGCGATCCCAATTCTCCCTTCCCAGACATTCTCACATCAGTCACGGATTATTCATTTACCTGCACACAGCAGAGGAGAGAGAACATCATGTCCTACAGCAATTGTTAGGGAGACACCACTGCTGCTAGTTCTTCATCAATACCCTTTTATTCCCGGTGAAGATCTTCTTGGAAGTATTTTGCATGTCGCAGCTATTTTGTTTCCTCCACTTCTGTCACTTTCAGTCGAGCAGAAGAATACAAATGTACTCACCCTACCTCTGCTCATTAATTCCCAGCACATTTTGAGCAGCAGGTTCCCTTTCAAACTCTTGGGTTTTGTTTATATTTTGGTAACCCATTGCTTCTTACAAGAATTTAATTTGAAAGAAATTCTACCATACAGCACTAAACAAGATGGCAATCTTGGAGGGAGGAACAAAGGCTGAAAGAGCCACCTCAGTGATTCTGTTACTGCCTCTCGCAATATGTGGTCAGATGCCAGGATTTTGGCTGGAGAGAAATCATTAATACAGCACCAGTCCGACCCGGTGACCCGAGGCTTCACATCAGCACATACAGGCAGCTGCCTAATTAGAAACTAAAGTACAAGAATTTCACAAACCAACAGCTCTTTTAATATTATTAACGCTACATCACGTTATCTACACATTTACTGCCCCCACCTACTTTCTTAGACTATTCTCTGATTTGGTTGCAGAACATTATCAGACATTCATTGATTTATAGGATTTTCTCTCCCCACCTGCAGCTCCCTGGACTGTGGGTGGCAACACGGAAAGCAAAGCTTCAAACCAAAACCATCTAATTCAGAGATGCAGGAGCAAAGTCAACACACGATTTTCTTCATTTTTGCTGTATTTTAAAACATTCTACTCAAAGAGAAAAGTTTCACATCTGCAGCATCCCCCATACCCCCACATCAATCATTGTTCCTACAACCAGTACTAGGCTGACCCAGTCTTTCCAGATTTGGGGCACTTTTCCAAGCCATTCTTTGGGATCTCCTTTTGCAGACAGGTGCTGAAGGAAAGCAAACAGATAACAAGAGTTCCCCAAAAGTTTTGTGCTCCCACAACCTCTCCCAGCTCTGGCTTCCAGTCCTAAAATGAGGTGTGGACCAAACAGATGGGATGCACAGACCCCTTTGATCTGAAGATCTGTTTTCTGGAAGATTCCTTTTGAAAAGTTTTATCTATAATACATGTTATATATATATTATCTGTATTATAATGTATGCTCACCACTGACAATGTGATTTTTGTTTCTATGAATAATAATAGGAACAACAGGACCCAGTGAAGGAGACAACATTTCCTTCCTTACACCTAGAAAAGCAAAACTAACTGGAGAACAGAAAAAGGCAGGAAGAGAAGTGATAACAGTCAGATGGGAAGAGTGTGGTTTTCTTCCCTGAATTATCTAGCACATCTGCAGGCTAGACAAAGGGTACTTGCTGCCAAAAATTGATTTTTAGCTTGTTTCTACTGGATTATCTTTCATCTGCTGCTGAATTTGAGTTTGTAACCCATATTTACAACAGATAGTCACTTGTCAGATGTCAGGAATTATTGAGAGTTGAAGTATTTCAGCCTACAGAAGCTCTTCCACAGCAAGAAAAATTGCTTTTTCTGGAAGGAGCATCTGGGCACACTCAGGAGGAATGGAAGGCAGATCAGCAAAGCGCCTGACAGATGATTCCTGTACGCAGCCACATCTGGGGGCAAGGAACAGGCAGGGAGGACAATACTGAGCACAGCTTAAATGGGAATTAACAGCATTCGAATGGAAAATGTGGGAGAAATCAGCCTCTTGAAATTATACACTCAGGAAGAAGTAGATGATGAGGCAGCTGCAACACCTTGTCAATAACCAACAGTAGATATAAATAAGAGTGGACTTAAAGCTAAAACCAAAAGAGAACAAACAGTTCAGAGCAGCCAACCAATACTCTTACAGCCCTGCACGTGTGCAGCATTAGAGCCACTTTCCCAGTATGGCAGCAACTAAGAGCGTTCATGGGCCTTCAAATGATGCTCACTGAGCACACGGTGTCCCAGCTGCTGCTGTGACAGCCCCAGGAACCTGGGCAGAGCTGCAGAAGGGAGCCAAGCTCAGTCTCTACTTCACCAACGTCAGCAAAGTGAAGCTGGAACCTAAAAATGTGCTCTTGGAAAACTGGCCAATGTGATCCTCCTGCACTAAGCTGAGCCTCCATTACTACTTCAGAGATTAAATATTAGGGTCATTGCTCTAATCAAGGCATTATTTTTCTTAAAAGGTTGCTACAGATATGCAGAAAATAGTTTTTATTACAGTGACAGTCTGGGGTCCAGATGCTGCTCTCATTTATGATCTGCTGTCAGTAATATTCAGTTACCCATGAAGTCTGAAGCACCTGCAGATGTGCACAGATCAAAATAACAGAGAAAATTTTATTTCTTACCAAACCAGGGATTTTTGGAATATACTTATGGAGTGGCATCTTACCCTGTGTCTTGCCAGCTTCCTAACAGCTGGAACACCTCATCTCACACATTTAACGTGGTTTTCTCACACTTCACTTTGTCTCAAACAATGGCACACATACAGTTAACTCACACCTCATACAAATGTTGGTTTACTCCTGCTCCCAGGAAGAAAGCTGAAATGAATTAACAAGTTAACTTTTTTACACCTGAGAACAGTTCTCCCTCTTCTTTTTCATTTGCAAAGCCCCAAGTATCTGATCAGAATGCTCCTAATATAAATATCACTATTAATAATAGCAATCCTCACCTACACAACGCAGCAATATGAACACAGGCTACCTGGAAAACTTTCCCGAACATTAACTTTGTATCTAGCCAGGCTCGCAGTGGGAACTGTAGCATGCCATCTGTCTTGGTGCTCATGCTTAATTTCCTTTTATCTCTGTTTTACCCAATATGAAAATGATTTTGTTCCTGCAGGTTTTTGCAAGGATACGTTAACTTATCCGATTTTGTATTTTAATAGAATTTCACAAGCCAGCAGGACTGAAACATACCAGTAATTGCTGTTAAAATGGGTGTAAATTGTCTTGATCAAATCGGGAGTGTAAACAATTTTTTAATTAGACTGCTTGAAACCTGCAGCAACGAGGGAATGATTATGCAAAAGTCATCAGGCAAGAGCAGCACATTCAGCAAACTGATCCCTGGGTGTTTCTATTCTACCTTCCTTCAAGTTAAAGCAGAGCAAGCACCCATGCTGAGGTTCCTATGTTCAACCACTCCCTGCTACCTCCAGCTGAAGACAACAGAAGTGTGGGAGAATTGTCAACGATCCTTACAAGACATTTTTAAAGAATATGTTTAGGATGTTTCTTAGTCAACCTTACCAATGACTCTCCCTTAGAATGTAAAAATCACACAATTTATCTCAACTGCAACATACAGCCATCTAAAAAAACATAAGCAACTGATAAATGACCCACTACTAATGTACTTGCTAATCCTCCCTTTCAGACTGGATATTGTGAGCATTTTAAGACACTAAGAGGTGTAATTAGTTGTAGGAACAACTAAAGATTAATTACCAGTACAACAGAAAAAAAATAAAACCCATTAATTAGGTTCGTTTGTTCCAGAGAGGAAAAATCCACAGTATTCTAGAAAGCAGTGCAACTTGATTAACGTAAGTTTCTTGACATTACCACAATTAGAAAATGAAGTCACTACTGAGAGTTTATTTAAAGTAGAAAGGAATTTCATAGTCCTCTTTACATAAAGGTCACTTACTCTCAACTAGCGTTTCTATGTACTGAGCTTTCCAGAAACAGATTTTTCTTTATTTCCACTCAGTGCTACCCATAATTGAAAGGACAAGTGATGCTAATTTCATCTTCCTAAATGTCACACCCCGAAGAGCTAATGGGAGCTAACGCAGGTACATCTCTGATGCGCACACCTCTTCAAGCCCTTACACTAATCAGTGCCAGAAGATTTCCAAGTATTTTGCTTCACAGGTCTTGCAATCAATGAAACATTTGGTCTCCAACAACTGGCCTGTTACACCTCATTACAGAAAGGAAAAGTTAAAAACAATCCTTAATGACCAGGACACACTGGAGAGCACTGGCTGACTATCATTACATAAAACCAGAGCTGAGTCTTTACCGAAAGGCCATTAAAGCTGCTGGGTCAGGATGGGACTCACTGATTATTTCCTTTTCCTAAAAGAACTTGCTCACCTTTATATTTTTGCTTGTGAAAACACTTCAACAGCATTTTAAAGGTAACTTCTATTTTAAACCAAAGAAGGGACAATTTTAACACTGAACTGAGGGATTTCAATATAAAAGACTGGCTTCCTAGAGGGGTGGTCAGTCCCAGGCCTGTCAGTGATTCAGAGGCATTTGGACAATGCCCTTAACAACACCCTTTAACGTGGTCAGCTCTGAACTGGCCAGGCAGTCACACTGGATGACTGCAGGTCTCTTCCAGCTAAAATATCCTATTCTATTAAATTACTCCCTCAGATGTGCACAGTTTACTGGCATTAGCCTGTGCAATTGAAGAGGCCAGTGATGCTCAAAGAGCCATATTCCAGCATGTTCCACAAGCACACACAGGGGTGAGCAACCCCTCAGTCACAACAGGGTTTATTTAATGGGAATGACCTCAGAGAGGACTCCCACCTCTGTAACCACCTGCTGCTCCCACCAGCTCCTCTGTGGGCTGTCCTTCCCTGCTCATCAGGGATGCCAGGACCTGCCAGCTCCAGCTGCTCTCAAACACAACAGGGCACCCATCCCACCCCTCTGCTGTGCCCACACCGGGATGGATTCATCAGCCCCAGCTCTGGCTCCTTTCAGGAATTTTCTGAGCTAATTGCTCCAAACCCAGCCACCAAAGGGGGCCATTTCACGCAAGGGCTCCGTTCAAGCAGGAGGAGACAGCACAATGTAGAGGCGCAGTTTCTCTGCGTCTCTGGAACCTCATGTGGACTATAAGCCAAATTCAAAGCTAAGAAGATCCAGCAGAGTATCAAGTTCAAATTGCTCCTAATTAAAAGCTCGTAAGAGACCACTGGCAGTGGGAAAAGCTTGTGCAAAAGCAAAGGATCACGCTAAAGCCTTGTGCCAAAGCAAAGGAGAAAAAAGCCTTCCTTGCCTGCTGCAAGGTAACATTTTATTCTTACAAGGAAACTTACAATTTTCTCCAGTATAAAGACAGGTTAAAAACAATTTACAGTTCTTCACCATCCTACCTGCAGTGCTACATGAAAGCAAAGCAAAGCAGCCTGCTGGATGTGTCTTTAGAGCCGACTGAGTCCCAGGGTGCTGCAGGTGATGGGCTCCTGCCAAGCATCACTGCACTCTGAGGGAACTGTTTTTACCAGTCAGACTTTCAAATGGGTATTTACATTCATTGGACACCTCTCAGGATTAACACAGGGGAGCGTGTACCCTCTCTGCATCAGTACAGTTGAGATACTGGGAGGTAGTAAGGCATTATTCATGGTGTGTGTATTACTTAAAATTAGAGCTTTTGGGCCAGACCTTCCGCTGGCATAAACTCAGCACAGCTCTATTTAAATTAAAGGAATTGTGCTAATTTACATCAAATTATGATCTGTGCTGAAGGTCTCTAAGGATTATCTACTCGATAAGTCACTTATTTTAGCTAATTGAAGTAGTTGAGAGTGTTTCTTAGTAAATTATGAGCCATCTATGATATTTATTCATTGAAGAGCTCAGATTGTTAGGCAATGCTTACATTTTGTCTTTCTTTCCTTCCCTTTTCTAATTGAATATAAACTTTGGAGCTACATTAGCAAATCTTGCCATACAAAGTTCACATGGGAAGACAGTTTTTGCTCAGCACCGACTGTTAAATTTAAACACAGATTTTCTTGTTTCTTGCACACCTTATTTCAAAATTATTGTGGAGCTACCAAGCTGATGCCAAGCTCATATTTTCCACTGCTGTAAAACATTACAGCTCTAAAATCATGACCACCATGTTGCCCAAAAAACATTGTTCTGCTCAGGTTTTGCCTTTCCTAGACCTCTGATTTGTAACCCTTGGCTTTATTAATACACACAGCAAGCTGGGTGCAGTATCTTTGTTTCATATTTTCCAAAAGGTAAAGCACTGTGGCCATGAAACTTGATATTAAATTTACTGGCAGAGAGGTGAGGGTTTTGCTGAAATTTCACTGGTACAGGATTGATTCCTGTTAGACCTGGCAGTGTTAGGTTAATGGTCGGACTCAACAATTTAGAGGTTTTTTCCAACCTTAATGATTCCATGATTCTGTATCATTTACAGCTTTACTGCGTAACTTGCTCAGACTACAGGCACAGAATGCCTATTAAAACTATATTTTGTACATATTTGTAGGCACAAAGCAATCAGGAAAGCAATTTTTTTCCATTCACAACTGCGTTATGATGAACCAGAATTCTTTTTTTTTAGCACAAGGAAAAGATTCACCTCTCTTACCTTTTATTTCTGTCCTCTATCTGCAAGATATAGACCATGTCATCAGTAGAGTGAAGCTTGGAGCTGCTGTCTCCCCACTTCAGCTTCAGGCTCTGAGGCCCTGCTGCAGCACACTCCAGCCGTGGAGGTAAGGGTGGTAATGGCCTGGTTTTTGCTTTAATAAAGTGGCTAAAAGGTCCAGCTCCAATTTCATTGACAGCCTGGATCCTGATCCTAAAACGAACAGCAAAGAGATTAATGTTAAATGAAGTGCTTTCACGAGGTTCCTGATATAAACATGTCCCAAGAGACAAGAGAACCTTCTGGAACCGACTGCTCCATCCTTGCCACAGTGCCCAACCCCAGCTCCCAGTGCTTTTTGTGCAGAACTGGAAGGTTCTGTCAACACAACAAGGATCACCCTGCTTAGACTGTAAGAGCTGCAGTGAAGATGTTAGAAATGCAGCAAGGCAGAGGGGAAGGTTTGGGTAAGCAGGACCTGGTGACAGCCCCTTCAGCCACAGGGACAAGGGAGAGCAGCACAGGAAAAGCACAGCCTGGAAAACGTGCCCAACCACGAGTAAATAACAAGCAGAAGTGTGTTGTGCTTGTCTAACAAGGATCATGGACTAAATTTAGGCGAAATCATTCAGGGAAAGCGCCGGTGTCACTGCCATGAAACCCATCCTCATGTTGGCAAGCACCCCTGAAGACCCAAGAGCAGGATTATCTCAGTGTCTCACAAAGAACACTATTTAAGCACAGGAAACTCTGCTGGGAGGAACTAATGGAGAAGGTTAAATCCACAAGCCTCCCACACTCTGACACAAACTGCAGAAATGCTGACTGCCAGTGAACTATCTATTAGATCAAATAAAAGTTGGGCCCAAGTCGCTCTCACAAGATGCGCAGAAGCCCTCGAGCCATTTGAATCATGAATCACACTGAGGACACCCCCAAGAAAAGCAGACCACCTGCCTGGTCACTGCAGCTTGAATTTGGAAATGTGAGCCAGTCTTCTAAATTCTACTTCTTTCTTAAGCTAATGACTCCTGCCTTCTGCTTTGTTCATTTTCTCTTACCTGTCTGCACCTTAGTTTAATAATTAGAACACTGAGAATCTGAGACGAGTGAGGAGTCTCTGAGCAAGGTAACATCAACAGCACCATAACAAAAATGGGTAATTTGCACTTCCAAACAGTTTTGAGGACTGTGTAAATAAAAATATTGGTACAGATGAACCTAAAGGGTTTCAAAATAAGAAGACAAAATAAGAAAAATCAGGATGGAGAAAACTAATTAAGTTTTTTGAGATAGTTCAGCTAGTTTAGTTAGCTGGAGAGATGCCATTTACTTTGGAAATCCCGCGCACAGCAGCCTTGTATTTTCTCATGGGTAAAGACTCTTCACAAGAACTCTGCTTGGCAAAGCTACTTATTTTGACTGAATAACATGAAGTGATGCAAGTTCACACTAACAACGTACCAAAAATTACTTTGCTTTGAACAGCAAGTTTTCAGCTCTACCATCAGGAAAAGAGTATGTTAAAGGGAGAGGGAAAAAAACTCTCCAGAGGATATTCCCCATTAGAAAAAAACCTCAAAACTGTATTTTCTGCATTTCAAGAACATTAAAGGTTACACTTTTAATAAACATAACTGCAAAATAATAAAGTCTGATCTATTGATTAGTCAGCTAAAGCCACTGCACACTGAGAATGCAGTGTGTATACAGAGTCACGTGCAAATGTGTGCTTAAACCTTTGCTTATTGACCCAGCCATTAACAGGGGGAATGTATTGCTTGGTGTGGAGCTGCACTTTCCCTTTAGCCTTCCTTCTGGCTGCAGGAAATGCGTCCTGACCACCTTATAACATTACATTCATCCTCCTCTTCCTTGTGGATGGCACAAAGATCTAGTGGGAACCTCCTCTTCAACTGCTGCTTACCAGCATTTGACATGGAACAAAAGGCTCTTCTAGTATCTGAAGAAGTGTCATTAATATTACATTGATCTTACTTCATGTTATGGTATTGGTTTGCTTTAGATTGGAGAGTCATTACATCAATATTTAATGGTATTTCTAATAAAAAACAAAGCCTGCCTGAATTTTCACTGGATTCTAGCAAGCTAGCCATTAGCACATGCACATGAACAGTAACAGCTATATTACAGAACGCTACTACTGTTTTCTGTAGATTGATTACAGCAGCACGCTCTAGAGTACAAAGCCTTTTGTTTTGTTTTATTTGGTATTACTTAAAGTCCCAGTAACAACAAAGCCTCTCCTGCCCTTATGCATTGTAACTTCAGCTGGTTTCCAAAAGGCAGCCACCACACCTGAAAACAAGCAGTGAGTGAAATGAATCTCTCTCCAATATCAGATTTTTTAAGGAGAAGCTGATAGATGTGCTTTTTTGATAAATGCATGCACAGAAACCTGCATTTACCGGTCTTGCTTTTGCCAGGTATTTGCACAAGGTAAAAATGTGTCCATTCATTTCTTCTTCCTGCACAGAGTTCTTGCTCCCCCCTTCTGACACACAAATATGCACACACACACCCCCCCCCTTCTGACTCTGGAGATGGAAGATGTAAGACTGATGGCAACTCTTAAGCCTTAAAATAGAGACAGGCATTTACAAATGAACGATGACACTGGGAAAGCAGGAATTGATTTATTTGACTCTAACATGGCTGATGTGGCCACTCTTTTCTGCTGATTGCACCACCATAAAGCTCTGTAAATTGCCACTATCATTCCCAGGGCCTGAGCTTCATCAGACACACACAAACAACTAATTTTGTGTTTCCTGTGCACATGGCAGTGCAACCCAAACCCAGGTGTCACCTCCCTCTGAATTACAGCAGGGTCTCCTCAATGGATATCAGGCCTTGGGAAATCCAAAGGGAAGGGGAGAAAGGTAGAAGGGAAACAGAAAAGGGAGAAAGGACCATGTGGAAAAGGGGGGGGAGCAGATGGTGGTGGGAGAGCACCTTGTACTGCAATATCTCTGCTCCAGCTCACGTGCTTTTTTGTGTCCCTGCTCCAGCCCGTGACACTGAGCTCTTCCAGCTGGGTGGCAGAGCCAGGGTGGGTAAGAGAACATCCACAATTAAGTGGAAACCAATTACTGTTTACAGAACTGGTACTGGGAAAAATCAACTCTTTATTTTCATGTAAAAGTATAGTATAGACAAGTAGAACTATTTGCAGTAAAAGCACTTCCTGAACTCCTTTCAACTTTTCCACTAATGGTTTCTAAGTGAAAATACCCCAAACATCCTCTTGGAAAGAAAGATGGTTTAACAACCTGACAATCACAATTTGACAAGTTTTTTGAAAATGTAAAGACTGTATTTAGGAATAGTACCTAATTCTGCAGAGCCTGGACCAGTAACATTTGTATTCATTCCCACATTTTCCCACTACAACTTTCAAACATTTAGAAAGAAAAAACATAAATCAGACCGGGCAAATTTAGAAACCATGAAGTGATCTTTAAAAGATCATTCCCTCTTATAAGATTCTTGACCCAAGGAAATAAACACACTAAACAGGATGCTATTTTCAGATTGGTCACAAAATCCTTTGTATAGTATTCCAACAAACTGAAAAATCAACTCCTGAATTAATTTTAGAGTCTGACATGAGAAGACTTTGATTCCCTAGTTCCCATAAGAGGAATGCCACCAGTTGCAACACATGTGCCTGTGGAAACCTGTGGGAGTGGAAATGCCAAGGACTTCCAAAGGGGAGTGGAAGCAGCATCCTCCACCAGCAACAGCAGCCTGGACACGATGAATAGCAATCATACACTGCCCCACAAATTCCCACTTAAGACTGGGCTCTCCTGGAAGAAGACTTAGTTTTACACCTTGTATCATATTTTGTTTTATAGCCCACAAACGTTGCTAATTTGAGCATCCACATGCATTTTTCTCTCCATCTTGGATGATCTTCTACTTGATATGAGCTAAAAATACAAAATATTCAGAATTTTTATTCCTAAACCAAATTAAGTGTTGCTATTAAAATTCAGTAATGCTACTATATATTTCTGTACACTGTGTAACTTCAGAGGAGAAGAAGGATTCTTAAAAATTGGAAGTCGTCTTGCAGTGAAGTATCTCAACAGCAGAGCACAATTATCTATGGAACGTGTTAAGTGAAGCTTGGGAACAGAGTGTAATAGAAAATTGGTGTTTCTGCGACTGTTGAACACTTATTTATTGTGGCATATTTATTAACTCACTCCTAGTTACATCAGTTCACAGAAAACCAGGCCAAGTATGTTACCCTATAATCTGAGCTTCCAGAGCTTCGTGGCTATGCCAATAAAGCAGAGAGACTGCAGAATTCAGACATATTTCTGCAGCTGCTCACCAGCCAGGATGTTTACGCAGTGCTGTGGGGAGGCATCTGCTTTCTGCAGCAGCAGAGCTGGGCTGTGTCTGAGCTGGAATCCTCTTGACTCAGCCCCGCGATGGCCACAGGGTGACAGAGGCATGTTCCAGTTCCTCCTGCCTTAACTGCATTTTGGGATGTTAATCCTTCTCATGGCGTGCTGCTTGGATTTGCTGCTAAGACACAAAGCATCCAACTTGTCAGCTTTGAGCCCATCTCTGCAGAGAGCCTGGAGTTTGCTCTGGGTGTTCTTGGGATGCTCCTGTATGGCCATTCCCACACAGAAGCTGGAAGCAAAGCAATGCCAGACCCAAGCTAACAGCTCCAACAGGGTGCACACACATGCGGACAGGCTGTCAGAATCACCCCCCTCTCCAGAACAATTTAAATTTCCAATTTTGGACTTGCTGGATTCATAATAACCAAGATTTGCTTTCAATTTTGGTTTCCCACAACCAAAAACACTGACAGTGGAATTCCAACTCAACTGAAACATATAAACCCTTTGCTGATTTACTTCAAATTCTGCTGAAACTTTGGCAGGGGAGTTCAGAGCCTCAAATCCAGTAGTACTTGGCTTGTTTAGTCTAGGAAAAGTATGTTCACTGCTTTTAAACACAGCAGGGAATAAACACTTGAGAGGGACAAGAGCAAGCTGTGTTAAACAAAACTGACATGAAAAGAAGACTCGTCAGTGGAGAAATGTAGAGAATGAGATCAGTGATGTTCTGAAACATTCTTCTGATTCAACCAGGGAGGGCAGAAAATGCACCAACATTTAGCACACAGCCTGATAATCCTGTTCCTTAAGCATTTATCAGGGCAGACACTCCCTGATCAAAGACAGGTGTCAAGATATGCTTGAAGAAGAAATATCAGTGGAAAAGCTAACGATCAAATCACTTTGACTAATCTATTTTTGATTGGCAAAATAATACTTCAAACATTGAGGTGCATTTGCAATCCAACTGCGGTCACTTGTCTTCCCTGACAGGAATGAGATGCAAAATTTGGGGTTTCTTTCATTTTATTCAAGAAAAAAACTTTCCCACATTATTACTTCTGATCAGCCATCCACCAGTCTGTGCTCTTCAGTGGGATTTTTTTGGTAAGAACTTAAGTCTTACAGCAATACTTAGAACAGTTAATGCTTGTGGCTTTATCTGTTTCATTTGGACCAGAGACTGGATGAATCCCTGAATAAAACTGTGTGAGTTAATATGGTGCTTTTTACAAAATAATGAAATAAGAAGGCAAAAAAAAAATAGCATTCCAATGTCCATTTCTAGGCCTTGAAGATGTCATTTTCCTAAAGGAAGCTGAAGACAATCAAGAACCAGCTAAAAAGGAGGCTGAAGAAGTAAGACTTTGGTGAAGAATTTAAATGGCTCATTCTGTCTTGAATGAGTTGCTCTAAGTTCCCATTTCAGCTTTTTTGGCTCTGGGTTGAGCAAACATTTGAGGAGAAACCAGGGAAAACGAGACTGCCCAAAGACGATGCACTTCCACAGCTGGGAGACCCCTCCACAGACAAACTCTTCAACTTTATATGAATGATCCACGAGCAAGCAATGTATGCTCCTCACTTTAAGTAACTTCTGGTGCATGTGTTTGTATCCTTGCTACAACGAGTTCTCTCTTCTTGGGTACAGGATAAAATCTGAACTTATCATATACAAGACCTGTAGGATTGTGACCTTGAATACAAAGCAAAAAAAAGAAAAATGGTACAGCAAGTCTGTGCCATATCTAATTTTATAACTCTGTGATCAGACTTCAGTCTTTATTAGAACAGTACTTAAAATAGAATTTCTTTTGTCACATATTCTGTTGTATTGCTGTTCACTGCCTGCATGGAACCATTTTTCTTTCTTAATTAGCAATTAGGGAGAAAACATATAAGCCTGAACATTAAACTAATAAGATTTCGGCAAGGCCACTTAGCAATTTAGACTCTGAAGCAATATAAATTTGCTTTAAATTCAGATCATCTTTTCATTAATCTCCATATATCAGAGACAAAAAATAGCTGTAGCTACACAAATAGAAGTTCATTGTGTGAAAATTGATAACCCTGCACAGGGATCAATAACTTAATTTAATCCCTTGGAATAATACTTCCAAGTAGGTGAAAAAACATGAGATGTAACACTGCAATTTTAATTAATTCTTAATTTAAAATTTATTTATTTTAAAATTTATTATTAGCAGTGTAACCTTTCCTTTGCAGAGCAACCTAAAAAGGAGAGGTCAGAGGTAATGCAAGGCGAGGAGGAAAGAGGAAAAAAGGCGGGAGAAAACAATATTTGAACATGAACTACCACAATTCATTCCATCAAGGAATGACTGCAGACTCCTGTGCTCCCTAGGCTGGCTGTTTGGGTTGTTGGTTTGCATTTAGGTCGCTCTCCATGCCAAGAGCATTTCCTGTGTCAAGCTGAGCTGTGTGATCTCCGTGCCCCGGCCCCAAAGCCGCACTCACCGGTACGAGGTTTCGGGCAGCAAACCCTCGATGACGTGACTCGTCACGTTCCCCACGGGAATGCTGACGTCCCCCAGGTCGATGTTGTAGGATGTGATCTCAGCCCCGTTATTGCTCGGCTCTTCCCAGCTCAGTACAAGGCACACAGAGGGTGAGGGCTGGCAGGCACCCACGTGCTCATCCTCCAGCACGGACAGGATGGAGACGGCATCAGGCACGGACGCGGGGATTCTGCAGGTCACCAGCTCGCTGTAGGGTCCAGCTCCAGCCTGGTTAATGGCCTGGGTGTTAAAAGAAAAAATATTTACCAGTGTTCTCCTTCACATGTGTGTCAAGTTCATGATGATGGACTGTGCAGCCTGGAAGAGCTGCATGAATTGTTCAGAGGATATGCACTGCTGGCTTCCTCTCTAAAGCATGACTAACCTCTGCTCTCCCAGGGAATTAGTATCTTCCTTCATCACTCAGGAATGTTTCAAAAAACTGGAGAATATTTCTCTTTTCCCTAACAGATATTTAATAACCTTTTTATCAGTGGCAAACTTTGGTTAGTAAGGGAAAATGTCACAGTCATGCTGCCAGTGACAGGTGACATCATGTTGGCTCAGCAAACTGGCTACCCAAAATTACTGAGCCACCCAGTACAAAGTCCCCAGTATACTGCAGGGTGCCACATCAGAGGCTTTATGCAAGCAAAATATCCCTAAAGATAAGGGGTATTTGGCTTGTTTAAAACTACCCTGGTTCCTAATTTGGAAAATGGATAACTAATTTCATGCTAAAAAGCTTCTGATAGAACAATGTAGGACCTCGGCATGGCGTTAAGCCTATGACTCACATTTCCCCAGAATCACAGAATCATTAAAGCTGGAAAAGTCCTAACTCACTACCAAACCAGAACCAAAGCACACAGCTCAGTATCTCCCACAAAAGAGGAGAGCAACAATTTGTCAAGCTTCTCATCCTAACTCTGATCCTGAATGCCAGCAGAAACCAAGTTTCAAAAGCTGGCCCATTTCCGCTCATTAATTTAGAGGCTGTTTTCTTTGCAAGCCCAACACTGCACAGTTGTACAGGCCTGGGGTTTTATCATGCTCAGCCAGTGGCAAAAGCTGTACCCATCGCACTGGAATTGCCCAGGGAATGACTAATGCCACCTCCTCAGGATTATTATAAACTCAATCACAGAACCATGCAGGCTGGAAGGGACTGTGGGACTGATCTCGTCCAACTTTCTACTCCAACCAGGGTCAGACAATGCAGACCAGGTTGCTCAGACTTTTTTTTCCAGTTGGGTCTTGAAAAACTCCAGGTATGTAGATCACACAGCCCCTCTGGACCACTGTTAGATCCTTAATTGCCTGCACAGTGATAATTTTTTTCTTTCTATCTCATCCGAACATCCCTATTTCAACCCGGAGCCTGGAGCAACACTGGATGCAGTATTCCAGGTTCTCAGGAGTGGCATGTAATGGGCAATACCACCTTCCCTGGACCTGCTGGCTGGGCTCCTCCTGACACAGACAGGCATCCTGCCAGCACAGAAGGTATGGGGAGAGCTTATAGAACATGGTACAGGAGAAACTACAGGAGTCCAGAAGGCACAGAGCTCCACAAACAGCTCTGAAACTGCCCAGCACCATCCACATTTCCTTTACATTTGGAAAAGTTAGCCCAGAGTCTCCCATCAGATTACAATTAATTCAAAAATCCAGGCTTACAACGTTGCCAGCAGGACTCTGACGGCAATAACACGACACATCAAACAATTGTTTGATTTCTAATCTCTGTTTAACTGCAGTGAATAACTTATTTTTCCTCTGCATAATACAAACATAAAGCCATGTCCCGTTTTTCCAGGAGGTGTTTTGTTCAATTGAAGAAAGAGATAATAAAGTTAGATTTGTCAGCCTTTAAAAAGCCCTTCAAAACAAATCCTGCTCCAGGGAAATCTTCTACTTGGTGCAGTGCTCCCGGAGCTGTTAGAAGTGAGCCCTGTTTCGTGCTCTGCCAATGATATGATTTGTCTTGCCTCTAAACCAGTGTTTGGCAATTTGTATCTGGCTCCAAGCAATTTACTGTCAGTGGTGTTTTTTAACTGCTTTATTGGACAATCTCATCACCATAACTGATGGGGCTTTGCTGCCTAGCTGCTTTCCCCGGCCACCCCCAAATGACACAACATTTCCCTTTGCAGAAGCCACTATTGTCTTCAGGAATATTCATGACAGAAAAAAAGTTGAGCAACAGTGAAGACAATTGTCTGCCCTGCAGCTAGATATGCCTGATTCCTCAATTCCCTCTTTTATTGAGTTACTGTAGATTGAGATAGCAATACGGTGTGTGTTTATTAGGAGGCTGAATAAATGTGGTTTGGGGAATCTTTATTTTTAAAAAGGAGAAGATTTTTCTATTAAAGCTGCTAACATAAGAAAACCAGCTATTATTCTCTCCATTTAAAAAAAAAATAAAGTAAAATTTCTGACACTATTTAACTTTCTTTCTTTGTCTGTTGTATTGACTTTGTGGGGAGTTTTTTGTTTAATTGTTTGAAGATTCCAGTGTATCTTGTAAGAAATTCTTCTCCATATAATACAGAAGATCAGATCCAGAGAATGAAGCTCTCTAGAAGGTAATACCTGAGTCACTGATGGACTTCAATAAAATGTCTTATTGCTGTTGTGCCTTTCCTGTAACTTCTGCCTACGGATTAAATTATACTGGCTGCGTCAAAAACCGAGTAGATTTGTGCAACATTTTTGTGGCAGGTAGTTTGAAATAAGCACCCACTGGAAATCAAAGATGCCATACAGCTGGCTGTTTCCATTTTTAACATGAAATTCTCCTTGGGCTCCCCATAGCAGTGGTCTCACAGTCTCCTCCCTGCCCAGCAGATGCTGAATGCTCTCCCTCTTGCAGAACAAGAGGCACTTTCTGGCTCACACCTCCCAGCCACTCACACACTCCCTCGTTCTCCATCCCCCCCAGTGCCAGAGCAAGGTACAGACCAGCTCTGGCCAAGTCACAAAATACATCTGAGCGCACTGGGAGCTGTGGGGCCTGAGCTCTTGGGCTGCTGGCCAGCTCCTCGAAACCTTCTTCCCAAAAAATAAAAAAAAATCAATATCCTGTTTAAAAAAATATATATGAGAAGGAAACACTCGACAGAAGCATGTTGTCCTTGATCAAAGGAATTACCCTGGGTGGTCCACATGTTACCAGCTGGGTGGGTATTTGGGTTGGATTAGTTGTGGTATTCTGTCTTCACATACAAATATATCTTGTGGAAGAGTATCTTGGGTAAAATATTTTTACTTCACTCCCAGTTGCTTTACCTTCCATTTATCCGTAGACATAAAGGATGAAAAGTCCTGTATTTTTACTTTCATATAGATATACAAAATATATTTTAACTGCTACTTTTTACTGAAAATAATAGGAAAGAAAGACATCAAAGAAAAGGAAACCATATAAAGACTATATGAGATCCAATCTCACAAATCTAAAAGACAAAATGGCAAAGATGAGAACTCACTTTCTGGCAGGTACCATCTCCTATACACACAGGAATCTACTCAGCTGCTTTGCCTTACTTGATAAATTAAACAGATGCTGGAATTCATTATTCAAGCTAGGGAAATCTTCAATATCCAGTTGGGAGGTAGATATTTACTGTCCCTACCATGAAAAAAATGATTTTTTTTTTTTTTTATTTTCTAAACCATTACCATTTTGTTTTGGTGTCAGAGGGCAAGGTGGCTGTTACAGCATCAGCCACTGAACATAACAAAACACAAGAGCAATTTTTAAGTAACACATCAGTCTGCATTGCTTAAAATGAATGTGCATTCCTTCAGCCTTGGAGAGCACGTAACTCCAAGGGGCTAATGATAAAAATAAGAACAGCAGTGGAAGGAAACTCTGTTTGGATCTCAGAGGGCAATGAATGCAGCCCTGCTGTACCTGTAGCCTGCAGCAGTAATGCGCTGCCGCCGACAAGTCACTGATTTCAAAGCAGGTTTCTGTGCCGCTATATGCAAGCTGTAGAGATTCCTCCTCTTCTCCCCACTCTAATCTGTATTCAGAGATGTCAGCACCAGAACATTCAGGACTCTGCAACACAAATATTTACGTGGTTCAGTTCAGAAATGAGCACTTCGGATCGCTGTGTTTCACTGGGGAAGGAATAAAGTACATGGAAAAAAACCCCAACAACCACCCTTATTTCTAAATTAATACACCATTTCTGCTGCAAATGGAAATGTACTGAGTTAATGTTCCCTAAGAGGTTACTGAAACAGGACAATTCTGCACAAAAATTACCTGATTGAAATTCAGAGAAATGAGTGAGTGTACGCAGCTACTTTGCTTTCCATCAGGACACTCGGGAATAAATTGTTTCTCCACTGGCTTGGCAGAAGCTCAGCCGTGGAGAACATAAAAAAAGCATCAATCTAGTGCAGCCTAGTTGAGAGATCAAAACACAGCTCTGGAAGCACTGGCCTTGGAGCCTGAAGCAGTCACTCGTGCTGAGAAAAGAACCACCTCAGCAAGGGAGGAGCTGGCCTGAGGTTCTCCGTGGAAGTCACCCATCAGTCCCAGAATGAGACCTGGGAGTGTGGATTCTGGCACACTCACATCCACTATGAGACCCCCATGGTATCACAGAATCATCACATGGTTTGGGTTGAAAGGGACCTTCAAGATCACCTCACTCCCCACCCTGCCATGGGCAGGATGCCTTCATCAGATCAGGCTGCTCCAAGCCCTGTCCAACCTGGCCTTGAACACTTCCAGTGATGGGGCAGCCACAGCTTCTCTGGGCAACCTGTTTTAGTGTCTCACCACCTTCACAATACAGAATTTCTTCCCAATATCTAATCCAAACCTGTCCTCTTCCACATATCCCCAGCAATCCCTTTATTTAGGGGAACACAAAATGAATGCCTGAATGTGCTGGAGATGAGCCATACAGGCAAAACAGCATGGTTCCCAAACTAAAATATTTAGTGTTTTTAGCAGAACTACCTAGAGCTGCACAGTGTGGCCTGAAGCAGCTCGGGGAAGCACTGCTCTGCCTGCAGAAGTGTGGCCCACAAGCACTTGGTGATTATGACAGGCAAGGTGTAACCTCCAGTGCAAGGATCCAGAGCCTTGCTGCACACCACAGTGACCACCCTGCACAGGCACAGGGGCTTCTCTGGCTCTGCCTCGGCGCTTCCAGCTGTTTGAGTAGGAACATTCGGAGCTCCTAAGGCAGATTTTAGAACAATGTGTAAAAAAAAAGCATCACAGTAGGCACCACAGTGTGCTCTCCAGCCAGACTCCACAGTGCTTCACTGTTTTTCCTTCTTATTCATATCAGCCAAAAAATGACACTCTTTAAGAAAACATAACCACTGCAAACCACAGCTTCATTTTTAGCTAGAATAAACAAATACAAATCCTTCAAATAAATAGAGAGCCTACCAGAACCACTGCTGCAGCCCTTCATGGCTGGGGAGAGCAAATTCCCGACCATTAAAAGGTAGCATCTAAAAGTTCAGTGCAATTTCTAGTTGCAAAAATTATTAATACCCCCAAACCGTACCAAGTACACTTGTTTGTTATAAAATTAAATGCAGATTATGTTTGTAGCTAGATATGTTGTTAGCACAATCAATTTATTTGAGCATCTGGTGAATGCCAGTGACTTCTTTCTCAACAGGGACATTGTTCTGGGGAGGAGCCCAGTAGGAGCAGGGCTGGAATGGCTGCTAGATTTTCATTTTAAGTCTGTGGCAGAACTACAGCCCCACTGAACCACATCACAGTGTTATTTATGGTAACATCCTTTCTTTTCTGCCTTAATTACACAACAGTTTTTCTTTAATGGCACCAATCATCCCCACAGCACTTCAGCTTGCACTTATCTTGAGCCCAATGCCTAAGATGCTGGAGAAGGGAGGAGGAATGCACACAAACTAAAATAAAAGTAAATATTTGAGGAAGAGACAAACAATTTTTGAGGGGGAAAAAGCCCTACATTGTAAGCATTTATGGGGAGTTAATTTCATATCAGAGACTCCAGTTCCAGCCAAAATCAAATATTTGTCTTCCTAATTCCAATTCAGAACACACTGATGTGCTAAAAGCTTGCAGAGAGTACTTCTATCATCTGATGTCAGTGCAGGAGGTCTTGTGTCTGAATCCTGCTCTGGAAGACTCATGACCAACTTTATGCAATTCTTCAGAGCAAAGTAGAGGAGATGATTTTCTACAATAGAATAGCTTCTACAAAGAGTTTCCTTGCATTAAAAGATGGTTCCAGACCAATGAACAGCTCTCAAGGTCGCTTTTGAGTTCCGTGGTGACCATACTGGTTTGGATAAGCAAGGTGGAATGAGACACTCAGGCATCTGACTCACCTCCCAGCTCACCAGGACTCGTGTGTCGGACAGGAAGGACAGGGAAGGTGCTCTGCACTGGCCTGGTGGCCCTGCTGCTGTGGTGACCTCTGTCGCCTCTGAATACGGCCCGTACTAGAGGGGAACAAGGTATCATTACTATTAATGTACAGGTGTACACCCACCTCAAAGCCCTCAAAGGCTTTCCAAGAACAGCACATGAACTTTTTCAGCGCACTAAACTTTCTCCAAGGCAGACTGGGCTTCCAACACCCGGCACCAAACACCAGAGCTCAGGATGAGACCACACAAATGACTGTGAGGTGAAGTGTGAGGTGAGCTCAGGAACAAGCAGAGAGCATGTTCATCCTTTGTGCACCCTCCTGTGTGGCAGCAGGAGCCCGTGAAAGCAGAAACCACCTCCAATTTGCCCAAAAGTGAGAATGAGCACTCAGTAACTGAGGAACAGTTTGTGTCCCTCTGCCTTACCTCACCACAGTGTGGTCACACATCATAACCAGCTTCTCACGGATATAAAGAGGAGCACAGCAAGAGCACAGCACATACTGGAGTCCATAACCAGCTTCTTTTACATAAAATGCCTGCCCCAAGTTCATTGTGAAAGGACATGATGTGCTGGAGCCCCAGGCTGGCACAATGTGCAGGGACACGCTGTGCACACGCCACGGATGCTCCGCTCCATGGGCAGCTCAGCTCAGACAACTCCTGAGCCCGTGGTAGGAGAATAATTTAAATGCATATTACCAAAAAAAAAACCCACCCAATTTTCAGGAGTCTGGGAACCTGGCTTCAGCCAGCAGTGTGAGGACAGGAGATAGCAGTGAAATAGCCTTTCTGAGGCCTCCTGAGTGGAAGAGTGAAGTTTGCTCAGTACATCCCCGAGTTAATTAGAAATCATTCTCCAGAACAAAAGAACTTCACTTGGAAGCAAACAGAGGAATAACACTGATATTTACTTATTTTGTAATGCAATATTAGTGAGCATGAAAAAAATGAGCCACTACAAAAGGCCAAACAACATAGAAATGATGAACCCCAGAAAACTTCTCAGCAGACGTGGCAGTACCTGCCATCAAAGAAAGGCCAACACTGACTGCTTTGTCTTACAAAGGATGCACATGTCAAAAAATCTCATTTATTGACTTCTGCTGTTTTCGAGGAAGAATCTGGTAAATGACATCCTCCCCTATTCTTCACCTGGTAGAAAAACCCAGCCAAACCAGAGCCAGAACTCATTTAACAATGGATGGAACCAGAAATACTTTGCAACTGTTCTGCCAAAAAAAAAAAGGGTAAGGCATCATATATTCAAAGCCACCAGGCAGACAAGAGCTTTCATTCCAGCAAGCAAATCTAATCTTTCCATGTGCATTTAATTAATTCTTCACAAAAACGAAACAGTGAGTATTTTTATGACAAAAGAGATTAAGTCTTGCAGAGTTTTCTGATACCCAAGTAAAGTTTTAACAGACCTTCTCCCTGTAAGCAAATAACTTTAGACCTTTGTGTTATGTTTGTCATCAAGATTTCCTGCGAAGAAACACATCAATGCATGTAGCTTTGTTGGGACTTTATAGAACACCATGGAAATGACACAGAAGGAAGCATAACCAATCCAAACCTCAGAGAAACAACAGATCTCCATGGACATCAGAGAGAATTTCTGATGTATTTGGGAAGGCACTTCTTTTAAGGAAATCATTTAACAAAAAAGTCTCATAATATCTATAAAGCCTGTATTTTTTTGAAATTAAAACAAGAAAATAATCAGGAATGCGTTTCCCTCAAAATGTAACACCTGGGTGAAACTGCAGTTTTAGATTTAAAACAAAAAACTTTAGATTAAAAAAAAAAAAGAAGGAAATGCAACAGAATGAGGATAAAGAGAATCCTCCTTGCAAGCAGCTGTGACTTTAAGCAGGGATTTTGCACATTTTGGAGCAGCTGATTCTGGCCAGTCAAATCATATCCGTACCTGAAATCCCCTTTTAAAAGAGACCCAGGTCTAAAACTGCAGTTCTTCCTCCAAATTTCCTTCAAAGCATTTATCACATGGCTTTTCTTTC
The DNA here is from genome assembly GCA_013397775.1 of Eulacestoma nigropectus. Lineage (NCBI taxonomy): Eukaryota > Metazoa > Chordata > Aves > Passeriformes > Eulacestoma > Eulacestoma nigropectus. Next base: position 106,983 of record VZTE01000118.1, read on the forward strand.
GCCCATCTGCCCCTGACCCTCCTGCCAGCAGCACTGAGAGCTCAGACCCAGCCCCAGAGGGGCCAGGGCAGCGCACGTACCCCGCCGTCGTTCAGGGCCCGCACTCGGAACCTGTACGTGGCCCCGGGGAGGAGGCTGCTGATGGTGCACTCCAGCTCAGGCCCGTGGTACACCTCAGAAACAACCTCTTCAGGGGCTGTCATCTCCACGCTGTACTCAGAGACAGGACAGCCGCTTTCTGACGGAGGGACATCTAAAAGAAATGATGCAATTTGTTAATAACATTAGGGCGTGTGCCAGGAAGAGCCATTTTTTACTTCATATACTACAGAAATGTATATAATGTGTGTGTTTGTATAGATACATACACAGATATATCTCTTTTGTTGGGGGCACCTTTTTTTTGCCCATGAAAACAATGTATTTGATAATACTTGCATGTTATGTTACAAGCCAGCACCACAGAATCAAACTGCCTGGGTATCAGAAAAACAGTGGCCACCAAAATGCTTCCAAGAAGCATTTGGGTGAATTTTTATACTGGTGTTGAAATATATTTGACAGTTAGAAATTTTACTCGTCCAGAATTTGGCTTAACAAACGATGCCAAAAAAATATTTGGATGCTGCAAGATTATCATTGTAGAGAAAACACTCTGTTGGAAACTGGCATGTGCCTTGTATTCTGAAAAATGTGCATTTTTTGACAATTTAGTGCCATGACTGTAGTCCAACAGCTTTGCAAAATAACAGGGGTCCAATAGATTATGTGTATTATACTGTGGATCAGGATTTAAATGCCACTCAAAACCCTCAATGTGTTCTAACTCAAATTTTTGAAAGAAGTTATGTATTAGAAGTAGCAAAATGCTTCTGCCAAGCCAATATTGCAAAAGAATAAAAAAAAAAAGAATTTGAATTACACTGTGTTTTTGAAATAAGAAGATTAGACATTCTGATAAAGCTGGTAGCCCTGAGAAGGGCAGGTCTTCACCAAAAAAAACTGGGAGCACAGTTAAAGGACAGCTGAGTTCAGAAATCCAACACTGAGCCAGCGCAGTCGATGGGAAGCTGCACTTCTGGCTTGCTCAGACTCCAGTGGACTTTGCCGTGCACTTCCCAGTGAACAGGACACAAGCAGCAGAAACGAAGGCTGAGGCAAGATCAGCAGCTGACCACCAGAAGCAAAGCTTTAGGGCAGCAGGACGCTGCACTGGCTTACCCCACTGCAGCTGCACTTCCCTGTGCCTCGGCTTGCCCAGGACTCTGGGCGGGCGGCAGTGCCCCGGCGCGACGCTCAGCGTACGGACAGGTAAACTCTCAGAGCACTGGGGGAGAACACAGCTCAGTTACCCCTCTGGCACGGTCACCACCTTCAAAGTGAGCCGTGGCTACAGAGAAATTGTTTTCTACACCCACCACTTCATGGAAATTTATACAAACAGTAAAGGAGAGGAGATGCTATCAAGAATTTGTTACTTACAAATACAATTAATAGAGTTCCTTCATTAGCATTCTCAAAACTGGGCTCTCTACTTTAATTTTCCTTGGTTTTAAAATAATGTCAAGGCCTAAAGTACTCAATCTTAAATGAGGAAAAAAAAAAAAAATCAAAGCAGGAGGAGTAAGAGCATAGGTACTGAATTAATTTAAATCAAAGAAGGGAATTGCAGGAATCAGTGTCTGAAAAAAGGAACCCAAAAACTTAAAGAATTCAGCCATATGAAAGATAATTGTTAAAACAAACCACCTCCTTTCTGCATCTCCAGTCAATACAGCATCAAGCACATTAGAGTGTGTGGCCTTTTTCAAGCAAGTGGCCACATCAGATAAACATGATGGTCTTTTCTAATGTAAATATAAACAACTACAGATTGGTTTTGAGGAAACCAAATCTCACTAAATTGCAGCTTGCTGAAAAGAAAATTAGGTACACACAGAAATCTAAAATTCCGCAACTTGCAGCATAAGATTAACTGCAATCAGTGAAGTTTTACTCTGCTACAGGGAAAACCCTTCTTTCGAAAGCAGAAGGGTTTTACCACAAATAGCAGATAAATCTCCGAAAAATATAAACCAAATAGCCTTTACTGTTAGATAATACCCACCTGACTGTGTCCACCAGTGCTGATACAGCATGCCCGGAGTTTATACAAAGTGCCTGGTTTCAAGTGAGTACAGGTGTATTCTGTGGCCGAGCCACTATAGGCCACTTCCCACTGATTTGCTGAAAATAAATACTCAAGTTTAGAGAAGTGGGAAGCAACACGTTTAGGAGTGTCTAGGAAGAAGGAAAATCCTCAGTGTTGTCTTCCACAAGCGACGTATTTCAGGAAAATCATTAGTATTACTATCACTATGAACATTATTTCCCACTTGAAGACATAACATGTAGACATACACGGAAATACAGACGCTTGCAAATACAAATAAATCTAAGTATTATGTATAACGTGTAAATGTGCAAATATACGCACACAAATACAAATAAAAATATTTCTAGATTCAGCCATACAACGTAAAATTCTATCATTATTAGAAAAAAGAGGATACCTAAAAAACCCAATACAACACCTTCCCAAAATCCAACTCCAACTCACCCAGGAACCCTGCAAAGTACATAACGCTGTTTCAATCACATTATTAGGGGATTAATGATAACAATAATAGCCTAAAGAGTGAGGACTTCCTTAGAGTAGCCACAGTGTTTTGAAACTGGCACAACTTGTCTCAAGTTTACCTTCCGGACTTCCTTGAGAAATCTCCAGCAGATACTTTAGGATTTCTGAACCACCATTATCCTGTGGAGGATCTGAAAAAATAAGACAAGAACAGGAGTGAAAATAACAAAACAATTACCAAACCTGTTTCTGCTGCAGCTCCTTCTCCATAAACTCCTCCACATTAACCACACCAAGTAATGCATAGCAGAAGTGGGTGACAGACTTCGGTTTTCAGCATGAATCAGAATAAGGCTGCTGGATAATGATGATCCAAACAAAATGTATGGAAAAAAGCACTGAAAGAGAAGCTGCATAGAGGCTTGCCCTGTTAATAAAGGAACAAGCTGGAATAAAGCTGCAACGGGACATGAAATGGAGAGTGAAAAGCCTGAAGATGCTACTGAGTGTGAGTTAATCAAAAACAACACAACGTTTTTGCTTCTGAACACTTTTTCACTTTTTACAGTATTAAAACAATTAAGTTGTCAAGTTCTCCAAACACATTCAACTTTGGACTGAGAAGCAGCACGAAAAATCTAAGTTCTAACACATATTTACATGATTTTATTTGAATTTCTTATGACCCCAAAAAGCTCTGCAACAGCAATCTGAACTGACTTACCCCACTTCACACTAAAGCCATGAGATGTTATTGGCCCCTTGATCACGGGTCTGGTTGGAGGTCCTGGCCTGTCTGGGCTGGTTGTGCAGACCAACACTTCGCTGGGAGAACTCTTCCCTTCCACGTTGGAAGCAAACAGCTGAAACAAAACCACAACGAGTTTGTCCTTGTTCACTGCAACTGCTTTTCTGGCAGTTCTGCATCAGACTTCTTTAAGTAATTGCACAAATGTCACCAAAACTGGAAAGTATGTCAAATCTCAAAGTGTGTGGGATTCTAATAACTGATATTAGATTGTCAATGTTTCTTTACAAACCACAGTGATTTTTCCTCTTCCTCCATCAGCAATAGATCATGACATGTTTAATATAAAAGCAGTGCTCGTTTTCCCCTTTAAAGAAAAAAATCACTTTTCTAAATAACTGTGTCAACTTGCAGTATTTTTCTCATCAAAGAAAAAAAGAGAACTATAACAATAACTTTGCTATTTGTGTTTTGGAGGTATTTCAAACTGCTATTTACAACAAAGTAATTCAGAGTATCAGTAATCACACAATTAAGTCAGATCAAAGTTGTGCCTTGTAGCCAGTGACACCAGGCAACAAATTTGCTCTGATATCAATGCAGTTTTGTAAAATCCATGTTTAATTTGAAAGCAGGCCTGCAAAGAAGCACTAAGGGTTCTCTTCTCCCATCAGCCACAGCAGCCTTTACAACACTAAGCTAAAAGGCATCATCTGGGAGAGACAGCACAAAAACTTCCCAATTCTTTGGGTAGTTCTTCACAAGGTCTTCTGGCCCAGAGAGTGGGAAAGAATTGTTGCCTGTGAGGGTGATGAGGCCCCGACACAGGTTGCTCAGAGAAGCTGTGAATGCCCCACAGATAGAAGTGTCCAAGGCCAGGTTGGATGGGGCTTGGAGCAACCTGGGATAGTGGAAGGTGTCCCTGCCCAGGGCAAGAGGGTTGGAATCAGGTCATCTTCCAACCCAAACCATTCTATGACTCCACGATTTAAAGGAATCATTGGGTAAAGTTCTCTTTTTGTTGCTCCTGAATATACTCAGACATAGAGAAGTCAGGTGTTGGCTTCACACCCAGCTTCTGGCCATCTCCAGAGGGACACCACACTCTGGGTGGCACAACTTGTGGAGCCACTGCAGTGGACAGTTGGGGATGGGTGGACAGCAGCACCACAGCTGATCAGGAAAAAACCCCACTGGCTCCTCGACAGCAGCACCCAGCACTGTGCTGTGATCAGAGACCTCAGCATCAGAGAGGAAATGACTGAACTTGGCACTTGCAGAAAGACTCCAGAGCATCTCTTGGGGGCTCTGTGTTCATGAGCATCCACAGAGTAGAAGACACCGACACTTGCTGAAAACCAGCTCCAGAACCAGCCACATGGACATATGAGGCAGAAAAGCTTCAATCTGTGGCTGCCGGGGGAAGAGAGGTCCCTGTGCTGGGGAGGGCAGCTGTGCTGGCTGGGCACCTCACAGTGTTTGCTGCATTCTGCAGAAGTGAGGTGGGAGTTGCCACCAGGGACCACGTTTTTGGGAGCAATGCAGCCGACTACAACCACCTCACACCCTGAGGCACACTTTTACAACATCCTTCCACGTGCTACGGAGAACTGTGATTGTCCCCCAAAGTCTGAGCAACAGCATATCCTGTGATAAAAGTAAAAATACAACTAACAGTTTAGTGTATCAGGTCACAGTATAAAGCAAATCTGTATTTGATGACTCAGTTTTGGAGGGAGCACTAAAAGATCCCTATAGAGCCTAGAAAAAGCCCAACACAGAAAACACTACACAATGACAAGAGGAAAAAGATTTTACCCTGAATTTATACTGTGTGCTTCTTCTGAGATTCTTCACAGTACAGGCTTGCTCCTCTCCAGTGTACTTTGGGTGAAACACGCTATCCTAAAAAAATACAAAACCAAACAAATTCCCGTAACTGAGGAGTCTGAGAAAATGTTCCCTGTGTTACAGTCTGTACCTAAAACACATCACAGCAAAGGGGCTTTATAGTTGAGTGCTTTAAAAAAAAAAAAGGAAAAAACAAACATATAATATATATGTAATAATATCAATTATTATTACTACTACTACTTTTAAGCTGCAAGGCCATAATATTTTTCCTCCAGAAGAAGCATGTTGCAGCTGCCCTGAATAATGTAATTTTGCCGCGAAATAAGCACAGAAACAATTGTGGCAGTTTAACCTGCTACAGAAGTGGAAGTGACAGATGACAGAAGACAAGCCCACCAAGGAGCAGCCAGGAGGACACAGACTGTCTAAGGACAAGCTGCCCTGTGTCTCACAGAATCCAGGCTGGCTTTGTAAGTAATCATAGATGACAGCAGAGATTTTTAGCTAAGGATTCCTAATTCTGCTGTGCAGCAGAGCAAATCACACAGCTCCACCCTGCCAAGTACCCAGCACTCCTGGAAGGTCCTCCAAAGCAGCAGCCCATGCTCCTCTCAGTGATCTCCAATTAATAAATCAAAACTCAGTCTAAGTCATGCACTTTATAGCAACACAGTACTTACATTATCTTCTTCCTGAATTTCCAGAGTGTAGGAAATCACTTCCTCTGGTGTGCATCCTTCTACTTTATTCCACTGCAATGAGATCCACGTAACGCCAGCTCGAACAAGCCGTGGTGCAGAAGGGGTCTGAGGAATATTGCCTGCAGTGTAGCAAACCACCTCCTCGCTGTAGCCACTGCTCAGAGACACAGCAGAGAGAGAGGAATATTAAAAACAAACAAACAAACCTCCAACCCCCCCAAAACAAAGAAACAAAACAAACAAACAAACAAAAAAACCCACCACAAAACCACAAAGCAAAAGAAACTTGAACCTCAATGTACTTAGAGAAATATTTCACATTTTCAAAAAATCTGGACAATGTTCAAATTGCTTAGGTGGAAAAGATGAACACCCAGTTAGGAAGTGCCAGAACTAAGAATAGAAAAAAATGCAGGATAATGTGTCCTCACAGTCATCTTTACAAATCTCACCACAGTAACATTGGAAAAAAATATCTGATTGCCTAAAAATATTAACTTGGTATTAACTGTGAAGTGGAGGAAAATCTCATTTAACAAAGAGGAACTAAAGTATAGGAAGCAAGGCCTCAAAAGTGTTGAGCTTTTGGATGTTGAACCTGAGATGTGCAGAATACAGCTTCTATAAACTCTGAACAAAGCTCTCAATGGAAGGTGACATTCTTGCCATTTTCACATCTGTTTCCTAAGTACAAAGCATATTTTGTGCCTTAAAGTCACACCATGAACTTAATTTAACACACAGAAAGAGCCATATCTCCTTATTCTGAATATTCTGTCTCAAAAATAACCTATTTGTTGAAATACACTTATATTTAAACAAACCACCTATAACTAAAACCCAAACAAGACAAAAAACATCATACATGGTAAGTCCACAAGCATTACAACAAACCAAAACCATTTAACGACATGAAGTGTTAGATGACATTATCATGCCACAATTTTGAGCGCTGTCTATAAAAACAAGGCATGTGTTGCTGGTGCTTATCTCACAGATTAGCACAGAGAAGTTGACCATAAATAGTTTTTAGTTCACTCCTTCCTCAATAGCCTGAGGGGAGAGAAAAAAGGGAGAAAGAGAACAAAAAAAGGGGGGGTGGGGAAGGAGTGTTGAAACACACCCTAAGATATTTTAAAAATCTGGAATCTGGCAAAGAAAAGAGATGCCAGAAATGGGAACTCTGCACAAACCCAATTCCCTTCCAGGTACACTCAGCAGCTCCAGCTCAGCCCCCCTCTCTCTCCAGACCAAGTATTATTTCAATGGGGAGGGAATTAATCTTGCAAGAAGTTGGGAAAAGGAACTCTGTGCACACATGAGTGGCCTCAGTCCATCTCAGGGAAAATACAGGAACATGAATAAAGAAGCATTCTAAAGCTATAAATTACTGAGACGCTTGTGTTTTAGAAGAGAGAACAATACAGGAGTCTCCCTCCACAAAACACATTGTTATATACCACTAGTGTTTCTTTTGTGTCCTTGTAACAACGATTAGATCCTGTTTAGCTAAGAAGGACAATAAAGGAGTACACAAGAGCACTGGATGTTTGGCTTCTTCACAGCTAAACCCTTCCTGGCCTGCTCTGCTTGCCTGAGCACAGGAGCGCATACAGCCCCTGCAGCACAATGTCTCTCTAGGCACACTCTGCTCCTCAGCTGCAGAGTGTTTCATCCCAGTATTCCCTAGCAGCTCCCAGAGGACTGAACTAAATCTCATTTCTCACCATCTTCATGTGAGTGCATCAGTTCACATGCAAGGAAAAGCAGAAGCTAAATCCCATCCTTCAGTGCCTTGGATGTGCCTGTCCTCTCTCGGTCCTGCCTGTCTCTCCCTTCTTTCCCACCCCATCAGCCAGCCCTGCCAGTCCTGAAGAAGGAAGGGACTGTACTGCTGGAAAGAGACAGAAGGGCTTTGCTTTAAACCAGAAAAATAAATATATCAAGATTCCTTTCAAAATCTGTAACTCAACTTCCCCTTGCTTGTTTTTCTTGGTTCACAGAGGTCCCTAGTGGGAATTTTACATAACAGATGTATTCTTTTTGTATTAGGACTAGACCACAAAACACCATTTAACACCTCAAAAGGAGTCTATCTGCTTAGGCTGATCTCATCGCGCTGAAGGTACACAGCAATTCCCTGGGAGGTGAAGGATATCCTCAGGGAAAGCATGACTTACCTTGAAGCATTAATAACAGAGCAAATGTCAGACATTTAACTTGAAACCACGAAGAGAAAAGAAACAAAAATCCCCCAGAAATTCCTCTTTATGCTGTCATTGATAGGTAAACTTTTCAACTACCACTTTTTCTCAAGAAATGTGTACCCTGAGGAACTCACCTAGTACCGATGTCATTCTGGGCCGCCAGTCGGAAGGTGTAACCCAAAGCTGGGCACAGCTTGGTCAGCTTGCAATGCTTCTGGCTCCCAAAGTAACATTCTCTGAAACCACTGTTCCTCTTTCCCTAGAAAGAGAGAAATCCATAATCGGATCGCTATGAAACAAAACCACGCCACGCTCATTTTAAAAGGCGCTGTTAGATGATATCGGAATCAGATGTTTTCATAGAGGCACCGTGCAAAGGAAGCTGTGCAAGCACTGACAGCACCGCTGTGCTCTGAAAATCACACAGACCAGCACAGTCAGCCTGCTGTCAGATCCCTCCCTCTTCTCACCTTCTTGTATTTGTGAGCTGTGTCTACAGCTCTAGCTTGAAACGCAATTTATCCCACTCAAGAACAAAAAAGTGGGAAAATTATGAGTGAAATGAATCTCTGAATCTGCTCAGTCCCAGGAGCACAGGAAAGGTGCAGCCAACATTTCTTTGCAAGCACTATCCTTCACACATCCATCCCTGGCTGGGACTGTTTCAGGAATTCTCTATCCCACAAGAGGGCTCTCGCTCCCCACGGTCCAGCACGGCCAGAGCCAGCGGGACAAGCTGGGTGAGACCCGCCCCGTGCTCTCCAGGGCAAAATTCACTCATCACAGAGAAATACTCAACGTGCCAGGTTCTGCAGCCACCCCACTGCCCGGAGCACACGGCAAACAGGATTTGTCGTGATGAGCAAACAGGATTTGTCGGGAAGTTTGCAACTCTGCTAAGGAAGCCGTTTGCCAGAGGGATGGTTTGTGGGAGATTCACATCAACACGACCTGGAGCAACGATCCACCCTGGCAAAGACAACACGAGGTAGCAGCCCAGAGGGTATCGAGACACTTCACCAGCTCCCAAATACTTCCTCAGGTGCTGGTTTGTACCTCAGCACCGCTGAGGACAAGGACACTCAGAAGTTCTCTCCCCCACGCCACCACATTTAAAACACAACAAAACCCTTATCAATCCACCCCAGCTTGGTACACCCTGGGGCAGAAATAAAGCCGAGCTGTTTGCAGGACAGAGACCTTAAAGTAACAGGGAATATCTGGACTCATCCTATGCCACACATGGAAAACAGTCAGTTTGAAAGGAGAAAGGACATGGATTGCTCAGCTCCTCATAAATAATATCTACCAGAACTGAAGCAGTTGAAAGGAGTTTTAATTCCAATACTCAAATACAAAATTAATGGACAATTACATTATGGAGTACCCAAAAGCACACCAGAATGGAAGCCTGACAAAGCACATCCATGGGCTCCAACGGGTGCAGGAAACAGGGTTATGCCCATCTCTGCAACTTCTTCTGACTGAAAAGCTCTGCTGAGCCATTTACTAGTTTTGGCATGTGTCTGTACAATTTTTAATTTTTTATTTTACTATTTACACAGGCATCCCTCCCTGAGGCCAAGAGCCTCACCTGCTGTGCCTCCTTGGGCTCACTCTGCCCTCCCACACACCGTTCCTCCTCCATGCTCAGAACATCACCACTGAAGATCTCAAAAATGCCTCAGTGGGGCACGCATTTTTCACTGGCCCGTTCTCCAGCCCCTGCCAATTTCTACTTCTTCTCCCTCGCATTGTGACACAGAAGGAAAAACTCCCTGAAACGTTTGTAGTGAATCTCCAGAATGTGTTTATCAGGCTAGAAACAACCACGCAGATCTCCAGCACAGCACAACAACGTGGAGGCACTGAAGGGACATTCAGCACGCTGGCAAACAGCCAGAACTTTTATTTATACAGTGGGAGCCTACACTTGCTCTAGAACTTCTTCACACACAACCTCCTTCAACTTCACCCACCTGCTCCAGCTGTAGCATTAGTGCACAGCTCAAGTAAATTAAGGAGTAGAATTGGAAAAGAATCATGAAACCCAAAGCAAAAGCATTTTGTAAATGAGAAAACCTTTTCAGATCTAAAATCCCTAGCTATACAGTACTGCGATAGAATTTCTTTTGGTCAAAAATAACAGGTGAGCAGACTTCTCAGCTCAGCAGTAATATATTTAAAATGCAGACGATACAAAACCTAATTAGAAATCATATGTTTCAGTAAAATACCCATTCATCAGTGCAGCACTACTAAAAATAGATTTTTTTCCCCCATGCAAACTCTCTTTTACAGGTTGAGTTGCATTAAATTAATTTTTCCTCAACTCTTTAATGACTTCACTGCTTATAAATAATTTAAAACATTTAATTTATTTTGGATTTCTGCTTAAGAATGCCTTTTTAAAAAGTAATTTTCCGATGCTTTTTTCCCCTAAGAGAACAATGGGACCAATTGCTAAGCATGTGGCCAATAAAACAATGCTCGCTAAAAAGGAAAATAATGGAAAATCTCACCTATAGCACAATGCCTGAACTGAGAGCAATGGGCCAAGCAAACTCTAGTTTGTCAGATTGGCTGGTTAAAACTTTGCCAAGATTGCCAAACACTTAAGGTATCCTTAACTTTATAACAGCACAGACCTTGATATTGTACATATTTCTCTTCTAGAAGTGGTATTGTACATTCCCCAGACTCACTCAGAGACCAACTGGTATTCAGATTACTCAGACTGGCTGGTATTTTGGATTCTATTGGCACTAATTGGAGAGGCTGGCCGATATTTCTAATTATCCTGGCATTAATAGCTGGAAATAGCCTCTCCGCTCCTTCTCTCCCAAGATTTATGAAAGCACTAATGCTGGCATAATTATAGACAGGAACAACTGGCAGGCTGGTACTGGCTGCCACCCAAGAGTCTTACAGCTTTCCCAGAATCCTTCTCCTATTCTTTGTACACTCGGCATCCAAGATTTTAATCCTTCAAATAATGTTTCATAAGTTGCTTAAAATACACTGTATCATTTCTGCAAGTATTTCTAAACCCCAGATTTCGGAAGGAAGATCACTGTCGGACTTCACCAGCCCTGCCTTCTCCAACCTGTGTTCCCTTTTCTTCTGCAGGACAGCCCACCCTGGGATGTACCATCAGCGCCTGCCTGAGGAAACCAGGACAATTCAGCTCCACAATACTCCAAACACAGTGTTTAAACACAATTAAGAGCTCTGCCTGCTACTTCAGCAGTATTTCAAGCTGCACACTCACTTAACACAGGGTGCTTGATTGTCTTTGGAGAGTGTATTTATTGAAGAAGGGATTTGAGGTTTGAAATGGGTTTTGTTGACTGAGTTCCCTGCAGCAGACCCAGTAAATAAACACAAAAGGAGCAAGGGGCCACTGCAGGTACAGCAATGCAGGAATGGAGCACAGTCCTGCACAAGACCTCACTGCACACGACTGAAGCAAAGCTCACATCTGTGACCAGGATGCAGGACTGACATCTGCTGTGGCTACACCAGCACTGGCTTCTGTGTTTGGGTCATGTTGGCAATAAAAAGGAACAGACTGAAATTCAATCTGACACAGAGCTGTGGAGCAAACTGTCAACAATTAGTGCAACACACCCTAGGATCTCTGTAAAACATTTACTGTGCCCGTTACGCAAGGAACTGAATTTTCTCTACATACAAACACTTAGAAGACAGCAAAGGACCTACAAAACATCCCTAAATCATACACAAACCCTAATTTTATCCAAGGCTCTCCTCTTGCATGTCTCACAAGAGTGGCACAGCCACAGAACAGACTTGGAGGGCAGATAAGTGAACACAAACATGGAGCTCCCTGTACCCAATTCTGGTGGAGCATCTCTGAGATGCCTGGCTCAGATTATCAGCTGGTATAAACAAGCACATCTCTGCTACCTCGAGGAATTTAAAACTTTTGGCAGAACAAAATTATCCCCATTTATCTCTGTGTAAAATTCATTATTAACTATCCATCATCAAATCATTAAATAGTGTGGTATTGTATCCGTCTCTCTCTCTCGAGTAAATTAAAATGAGCTGCTTACTGGATAAGAATTAAAGCTGCTTTGAGTTATACACAAACCAGGGACACACACTGCGTGAGAGGGATGTCCTTGTCTCTGGCTCAGGAACATTCCTGCCCTTTCCCATAGAGAATGAATAGGATACTCTCGCTATCCATACACACAAGAGAAACATTTATTTACTACCACTTAATCACACTACGAGCATTTCACATCTAATTAGTAACAAAGGCCTGGTTCTTATAGCAGTGCCAGCAGCATTTTTCAATGCAGTTACAGTTTACTGATTTTGATGAATGCTGGCATCAGGGAAAGCATCACCTCCTTTGCAGTCATGTTTTCTGTTTGGTGTATTTTTAATGATATTTCTTCCCCGATTAGCCTTTTGCTTGCCCTGAATAATCAATCCTGGCACCAAGTCATCAATTGATTAGTTCAGGTTTGTAAGTTCAAAGTTCATAGCAGAAGAGCCAGAAGGTGAAGTTTTCCTTAATTACTGATTTTAACTGGCCAGATAACTAATGCCAATCCCAGCACCTGTGGTGCAAGCGTGTTCCAACCCAAATGAAATCCAGAATACCTGAGACAGGGGTTGATCCTAACTCCTTTGGAGTCAGTGGAAATTTTCCTAGGGTACATCCAGTGTATCCGAGTGATAATTTGCTGGACTGATCTTTTACTCTCTTATTAAAGAATGAAGTGTCCTTCATAGTTCTTCAGGCACTTTAAGAGATAGCAGTTTATTAGCAAGGTATTACAACTCTAATTCAAAGGCTTGGATCAGTAAAGGCAAAGCATTTGTGTTTTCTAACTAAACATGTAGCACCAGTCACATTACAAACCATTTAATCCAAACTGGGAGAGAAGAACGTAGGATAGCTGGAATAGCTTTATATATTGACAATCTTTCAGAGTCTGCAGGTCAGGAAAAACCCCAAAGCTCAAAACTAAACTGAAGCAGCAGCTAGGTAGGGCTGGCACAGTAACATAAGTAGCAGTATAACCTTCTAGAATTTCCCACCTCGCCCAATCCTGGGGCTGTAAACACGGTGCTTCTGCTGCTGCTTTACGGCCACAATTCGCTTTCTGCACATACAAGTGATGCCACCTACACTCCTGGCGGCATTTTGGATGCTACAAACTGTGCCTCTGCCTGGTATAAACAGGAGGAACCAGGTGAGGTACTGCTGAGCATCTGACACGCTCTGAGATCTGAACTGCCCCAGAGACAGACAACCCGTGACCCCCCAGCCGGGAGCACCAAGGGGCTGCAGGAGCCCCTCCCTTGGAGGGGTAACTCTGCTCGAGCTGGGGGAACACACTGGTGTGACTGGGATACAACTGGAAGTGTTTGCTTGGATGCCTCCACCACTCTCCACACCTCCCATGCCTGATGCCAGCTTCGTTTCCAGAGTCTGAGCTGCAGCCTTTGCACAACAGCCTTCCAGGACCTGCGTGTTATGAGAGTGGCAAGGGCTTTCCACACCAATCTGTCCTAGAAAGGGACTCAACTTCCTAGGCAGGCTGCCACTTTAGAGTGTTTTTCCACCTTTATCATCTGACAGATTTCTTGCTCTCCGCTCCAGCAAAGCCCTCTCTGCTTTGCAGCCACGATTTAATTTCCTTCTGATCGCCGATTTTCCCGTGTTTATATTTTACCCTGTGCCTCGTAGCTAATGAATGCTGCTCTAGCTGAGATCTGGCACCATGCTCCCTGTTGCCTGGCAAGCCTTCTCCTGTGCCTTGATGTACGTATTCCCTGATTTCACCAGGACACAGTGTGGCATTGTGGAGAAGGCAGTGCTTCTGCTTACGTGGAGTTTACACAACCAAGCGCGAGGCTACGGCGCACTGCAAGTGAATTCTCTTTTGTACTCGGGTGCCATAATTCCAGTAGCTAAATGCACTTCAAGCCAGAGGCACAACCTGCCATGGCACACGGAAAAGTGAGTGCAGCAGCCTGCCAGCCCACCACTACAAGTGATGAGGCTTCTGCAAACCCAGGCACAGCCAGCCTGCATCTTCAGACTTTTCCTTTCACAAGCTTTAATAGCAGGTTTTAATTTCAGTGGCTTAAAATTGCATTTCTGTCTCTTATCAGAGGAAAAAAAATTTTAGAGAAGCTACACCTGTGGCATTAACTGTCTCAGAACCTGACAGCGACGTTTCAGCCAGGAGTCCTGTCAGACCATTGGAGATGTACCAAATTGATTTGTGCAGGGTCATTATTCTTTCATCTGTGTTGGCTAGCTATCCATTATGATCTCAGATTTCAGGACTGTTACTGAGAAAACAAGATAATTAAAATAGGTAGACTAAGAGAATCTGGATGCCTTAATTTTTTCCCACTGGTAGCTGAACTACCCTAAACCAAACTGCATTTGCTCTGTGAAAAACAGGTGTCATAACCATTCTCTCTGAACACAAAACTCTTATTAAAGAGTTTAATGGACAAAAGCATTTTAGAATTGCCTTTTATATATATATATATATATGTAAATCTCCAAAATCATGTCTAAGCTCCATGCAGACAAAATTAACATTACTAGAATTTGCACTGTATTAATTATCTGCTGATGGTCCTTCTTCTGACAAGACCTTCTGGTGCTTCCCTTTCCTTTGCAGGCTGGTATCATCCATGTTTCCACTGCTCTGTGCTGCTCTGTTCCCTCAGCTCCAAGTGACTGGAAGCCTTTGAAGAAATCATAAGTGCACAGTCAAGGTGCCACAAGAGGTCTAACAGGATCATCCTGGCCTATCCTTTTGGAGAAATCTCTCTTTAATCTCCTTTCCCAGACTTCACACTTCCCCTTTTTCCCTTCTTCAGTGACAACCTTTGGCTTTCCATTATGCACAGAGGGACAGCAAGTCATTCTGAAGTTACTGTTTAACTGTAGTTCAGGTTCTGAGGGTTTCTCATCATGCAGACCCCACCAGCTGCGACAGGACACACAATAAATGTTTGCACAGTGAGCGGCTCCAAACACCCAACGTGTAGCAGAACGAGCAGGGAATGTGTTACTAATGCCATGGTGGAAAACTATCCATAACAGAATACTCCCTTTAGAATATTTTTAGACTACAAAAGACCTCAAGAGATGTTTCTCAGACTTTACAACCAAACACCCTTTCACGCCCTTCATTTCCCAACTCGTGACTTTTTTTATTCACATGTTGTCCAAGCCCTTTCTGTTACTCAATATTTATTTTTTTCCTTCAGAGATAATACTCCCTGACTCATGCTTTCTGCAGAAATATGGCATGCACAAAGGAAAGGGGGCAGAAATTAGGAGATAGAGGGAGGACTCCCAAGAAACCACCTCCAGCAAATCCTCCGCATCATCTCTCAGAGCACTCTCCCAACAGCCCAGTGCTCACTAACCATGGAAGATACTTAGGAGAGAACTTATTTCCTTTTGTGTCTGGAAGGGGACTAATTGCCACTACACAAATGAGACTTATTTTGACCCTGAGTACATTCTCTGTAGAAAGGTCTGCAAGATCACGGCTCTTCTCCTCTGAGGCACGAACAAGTGTTTATTCTGCACTCAGCAACGGAAGAAAGAGATCAGGAACAGAGCTCTAAGATAGATCACAAGTAATTAAATAATAAGTAATGCTAATTAACAAATAAAGTACACCAAATGAGTGATAAAAGATTTCAAGGGTACAGAAACAGAACATTGTCTCTGTATAAAACACACTGAATGGAAAATTCCCCCCCCCACTGCCTCTTTCACCTTTCCAACTCTTTACCTAATGCCATCAGGATTTCATTTTCTCATTTCTACTTTCTCCTGTATTTAATTATTTTTCTTTACTCAGCAAATCCTTGTAAAGTCTGAGCGCCATTTATTTGTGTATTTCTTCCAACCAGTTACTGCTTACCTCATCCCACTCCAGAAGGTAGCTGGTGATTTTTGAACCATTATCAATGGGTGCCTACGAACAAAAATAAACAAAAGGTGATTCAGGGAATAAGAGAAAACAGCTTCGCCTCCCCCCCAGGCAAATGATTACAGTTTCAAGTGAAACCAAAGCTTTGCACATGGCTTGGCAACCTCTTAACGAATGCCGGGAAGAAGCTGGACATAATGAAACACATACATTTTAAAAGTCAAGCCAGTGCACAGGAAGGGTTTTGTCAGAATACAGCAAGTTCAAGTCCCTTACTGAAAAATGACTGTCTCAGCTTTCAATTATTTCCAACATTTATGCTCACTGTCAGTACTTTTTTCCCTGCTTTTCGCCCGATCCAAGTGTTACCTACCTTCCACTGCAAGGTTAAGGAGCTTTTGGTCCTGTGCGAGGATTTAGGTGGGAAGGGACACTCTGGTGCTGAGCTGTGAGTGGTGAAGCTTACTGGCTCTGAGCAGGATCCCTTTACTGAGTTGTACATTGCACATACCCTGGAAACAGTATTCAAATGGGTTATAAACGTGCTGACACACTTACAGTGGCACTGCCTCGGCCACAGTACTGGACTACCAAAGCATCCACAACACCATTCACTCATGACAGCCTTATCACAGACCAGTGGCTATCCTGACTTTACTTCACTTATACGAGAAAGCAAAAAAAATTACAGCAGCAGGGGAACAGTGTTTTGTGCAAATATTCCCACAGACCACTGAGCTATCTTCATTATCTTTTCTTTGCACCAATATTTCCTTGCCTACTGCCAGGCTTCCACACACTGTGAAAAGACCCTTCTTAAAATCCTTCTTAAAATCCAACAGAGAGAAAGGTATCAGCTTTAATGCCTGGTTTACACTTGATCCACATGTACCATGTTGAGTGCTGGTATCTGCAGGTCTCCCTCTGTGGGTACAATCTTCTCCTACATAACTCAGGCATCAACACTTAGTGGACCTCGCTGGGTTAGAACTAACACAGCTCAGCAACACTGCTCTGATAAACTAAAAATCTTCAAAGCAAATTTGATTTCAGGCAAATCCTCTATATGTCAGCATAGAACATGCAATACCAAATAATAGGGGAAAGCAAATAGGATATAGCTGAGCACTTCCTCATGAGGTGCTTTTCTCTGGAAAATTAATGATGTTATTTTTTCCCTTCACATTTTCCATGCAGCAAAAGACAAGTGCAAATTGGAAGTCTTCTACTCAAAAAAAAGTTCAGGCCATGACCAGACAATGACCTCTGAGTTGGCCGTAGCTATTGTGTGCTTGAATGCAGAGCTAAAGAAAGGGCAATTTCTAAATTTGTTTTCAGTAGATAAGAGTAATTTATGTACAATGGCCACCTACGTATAATCAAACCTTTTGGGGGAGGTAGACAAGAACTGCTCTGGTGCTGCTTTACACATCACCTGTTAGCAGGCAGGAGCGACAAGAATTGCAATTAATTAACTGAGTCTGCATCTGGCAAGTGGCACAAACGTGTGCTGGAAAGGAGCGTGGCCCAGCATCCAACACACACCACAAGGGAAATAAAACCGTGTGAAAACGAGCTCGAGGGGCATCTTCTGCAAGTCACTGCAACACTGAGCACAGTGCCTCTGAGGGCACCAAGACAACACACCTGAAGGGAAGCAGGTGTTGGTTCAGAGCAAACCAGGTTGTTCCAGGTTGTCTCAGGGCCCAGCAGGGCAGCAACAAACACAAGCACCTTGTCCAGTAGAGACAAAGCCCTGAGAGATGCTGCCAAGGTCAAGGAGACCCAAGGCGATCTGCCCAGTAACTGCTGGCCCCATAAATTTCTTCACTCAACAGATTTACTTCTTCACAATCATTAATACATAATGCAGTTTCAGTGAAGGAAAAAAAACCTACGGGGGAAAGCAAACAGCCTCTGTTTCAGTGTCAGCTCGCTCCACTGTCGTGCTGCTGCTTTGCAAGTCTGACTTTTGTATTTAGTCACTCCTTTTTAAACAGAAGTTATCGTTAACTGTTGACAAACGACCTACAATTTGGCAAACCTGGAGGACGGTAGACGGAACTGTAGCTAGGGAGGAAGAAGTCAGGCAGAACCTGGGGCAAATACCCACAACGCCCCTAAAAATGACCAAAACCTCAGCCCAGCTGCGCACGGTGACCTCTCTGGTGTTTGAAGCTGGCTTCAGAAGAGACGTTCAGTGCTTACAGAAGGAAGCTCGGCAGTGTTTTACAACCTTCTCCTTGTTACCATCTCTTTGCTGCTAAGGCCAGGACTCCTGCCCGACCCAGGAGCTGCATCTTTTCCTTACTTATGACAAGTTCCTTCGGGTTTTGTGCTTCTACTTGGAAAGTTCATTTTAGGGCTCCACTAGAAACTACCTTTAAAATTAAAAAGAATCTATAGTATCAGAGCTAGATGGACACATTTTGGTGTTGTATTTTTTTTTTTTTTTAGAACTCAGAAGCAAGGTGTTTGTTCTTTAAAGTTTTACAAACAGGAGCAACCTTGATGCGAAACAGTGTGCTAAACCTAGCCCTTGTCTGGAAAAACAGAAGGGAACAATAGACAGGAGTGAAAGGATTTCTTTTTTTTTAAAAGGATATTGAGGGTAAGTGAACAGGATGTAAATTCAAAGCCTTGGTTCATAAAAAAAGTCTTTTAAAAAAACGCAACATGAGCAGGTAACACAGTGTTAAAACCATCAGAAAGCAAAACTAGAATGTGTTAATAGTTAATAAACGTGTAAAACATATTTTCAGAATAAAAGAGAAATATGTCATGAAATTATCAACACAGGTCAGTGTGAATCCTTTTTCTTCCTTGGAATAAATGCTGAAATGACTATGGTCATATGGATCTGTATTTAGCAGATTTCATTCCCAAAGTGTGGCCTACTTATGAAAAAAGCATGCAGGAGTACCTTCAGTGTTTATGTTACAGGAATTGAAGAAACACCAATTGCTTGAGTCAAATTTTTAAACTACCTCAGATATCCCACTTCCATACACAAGCACTTCCAGGCCTGTTATCCATACAGAATTACAGATACACAAACTTCTTTTTGCCTCTTACTACAGCAATGACAACAGCACAACAAAAGATACTGTTCAAAAAGCACTCTCACAGCCCAAGACAAAATCTATAATAAAATATTTAGAAACCTCTGAAAAACACACCTACAGAGGTGACCATGAAATTCCTGAACTACACTGGATATTCACTTTAAAAACTTTCATATTTATTGTCATATAATTGAATAGTTTATATTTAAGTGACATTCACTTCATACTAACTCACCTGACGTGATAATCTGTTGCTGGCCTAAGGTCCTTCAGGTTATATTCTAATTCTTCTCCACTGTAGGAAAGAAATCCAAACCCAATGAATTAATAAATTATGAAAAGCAGTATCACACTTAGCACAGCTAGTGATTTTCTAGTGATATAATTTGAAAGAAGAAAAGTAATTCCTCCAAAGAGAAACAGGAGTAAACCATACACGAAGAATTTGTCAACACACTTCACGTTTCTTGAAAACTTCATAAAGCTCCATATGCACAGAAGAAAAGAATTTATCACACCAATTTATTCAGTAAACTAAATATATGGGTTTATTTCAATGCTACCTTATATTTTGCTGATATCTGTATAAAGCCCATTGTGGTTTTCAACCCTCTCAGCCAAAAAGAGAGAAACCCAAACATTATTGTTGTACTTTCTGCATATTCCCTATTCAAAACATTTTATACAAAGTGACCCATTGAACTTCAGAGGAAGAAGCAGAGCTTCTTGCACAACTGTTTCACTTATTGCTTTCTTCTCCAGAACCACTCTCCCTGTGAGGACCACGGCAAGGAGACATTTAATTAACACCCAAACAGCTGGAGCCAGCTCTCTTTTCAATACCAAGAAAACTTAAAGCAAAGTGTTTTAGACATTTTAGGAAAAAAACCAGCGTACAATCTATTAATTTTGAAAGCAGCCAACATAGTTAGGGCTATTCTTTTTCCTTCTGGCTTGTTTGCTGGTAAATGAACACTGGGCTCAGTCATGTGTTGCCAAATCTGTGAAGATTAAGGTACGGGTCAGTGCTTAATAAGTAATAGCCATCTCACGTAAGAGCTTGGCTTATTCATGATTTTATTAAAATATGGGAAACAAGAAAGCTCTCAATTTAGCATAAAGAAATATTTCATAGCTAGCTGGACAAATACAGGGAGATGTCTCAAAATCAATAGAACAAAATCCACCAGAAAGCACATGCCTGCTGGGTTGCCAGAAATCCACCAGAAAGCCTTCTAATTTTTATTTAATATAATCCAGTGCTCTGCAAATCCAGTTTTTCCCCTCTGAAATGAGTGCACCTCCTTGCAAAGACAATGTATTCAACATATTGTAGACTCTCTTTTGCCTGTAGTAATAACAATTACTGCTGCTCCTGATGGAACATACCACATTAAGCTAAAGGCTGCACTCTGGCCAGCAGCAGGAGACACATCACCACCAGCAGCTTTAAAACAGATGCACAACATTTCATAACCAGGAGAAAATGTGCAGCCATCACACCAACAAGCACAAGAAGTACTAGAAAGTGTCCTTCCCATTTTAAAAGCTCAGCAGAGCACATATTTGACTACGGAGATGCTCACACTGGCTCACAAACAGCTGGTGTAAATGCCAGAAAAAGAGCAAAATCAGGCAGCCTTTCCTTGGTTAATACACCCTTTCTGTATTCACCAAGACCTGCCTTCAGCATACTAAGAGGAATACCCTAATTCACAGGACATCTTAAGAAAGGAGATGGCCTGGTCTCAAGAGGTAATTCCTTAAATGCTCTATCACCTGGACTTTATTTAATGAGATTTGGGAAGGATTAGCTATTTCACAATAGCCAAGGTCACATCTCCAAATTCTCTTTCCTAGATGTCTTTAGTGGGGAAAAAGAAAGGCCTAACACCATATGTACTTGATCACAGAATGAGCTCAGAGGATCACTGCAAGGAGACACAGAGAAATCCCTCAGAAATTTTACTGAAGTCTGCTGAGAGCCAAGTATTTGGGTTTTTCTGGGGAGCCTCTGTAACCTACTGACTGCTGTACTCCCTCCTCTGCTCATCTAAGACACTACAAAGCAGCAAAGCCCTCAAATTTTGCTTGTTAGCTGAAATAACAAGATTCTACTGTTCTAAATTCTGCAAGTCCACACAAAATTAGCCCATTAGGAAGGCAGCTCTCCTGCCTGCACGGTGAACACAAAAGGTTTGGACATTTAGCATAAAAGAAAAAGCAACCTTTTCACGGGCAATGGGAGCGACGGCATCGTGGGCAGGATCTGCCACGTGCCAGGGAGGTGGGGTGGGGTGGCAATTAGGGACCCTGTGACATGCACTCCACCAGCTCCCTGCAAGCTCCTCTGGTGAGGGAACAGGGTGCTCAAACGTGCCTTTCTTCTGTGACTGACGGCCATGCCAGAACACACCCCGAAAAGCTCAGAGAATTTACTCCTAATGAAACAAAAATGTGTGAAAACGATGGTTTTACCTGTAAATGATCTTGTATTTTCCATCCCTCCCTTTATCTGATAAGGCAACCTCATATGTACAGGTGTAAGGCAAACCGTTGTTGTGTCTATCTGCATTGAGAAGGCCAGTGGGAGGTGACCAGGAAAGCAACACTGTTCTTGCTTGAATATTTGTAACCTATAAAAGAAACACCAGTTAATCTGAAATCCAAGGAAAAACCACTATTTCGTTAGTATTTGCTTTTTGCTTGCATCCTCACAATCAATTTCTTGTAAAACGGAAATTTCAGAGCTAGAGTTGAAAAGTAATGGGTCAGAAATGATCAACAACACAAACAAACATACAGATTCACGGCATAAAGTAATCTCTAACAGATGAGGAATACAGAGAGAGGTTCCCCTGCAGTGAAATGGTTTGTCACTGTCTGAGCATCCAGCAAAAGATGATTCTGAAAGTACCTGCTGCTGTGGCCATCCCCAGAAGGGAACTGGAATTAAGTGGAACAAAGACTTTATACTAGAGATCATTTTATACACAATTATTTTTCTAAAGTTTTTGTTGGGGAGCTTTCCTAATGAAACTCTGATGGCTTTTTCAGTCATCCTATTCCTTCTTGCCACTTGAAACCACAACAATTCAACAGCAAATAAGCAGAAAAACCCAATTCAACCTGAAAAGTTATGCTGGCTCAAAAGCACAAGGGAAAACCATAACAGAAGTCCAACTGTCAGTTAAAAACTACATTGCAAATCAATCACTTTGTGCCTTGAGAGAAGGCCGTGTGTGTAATCTGCAGTCGCCACTGAGTGCGACAACACCGTGGCAGATGGGTGAGGAATCTTTTTTAATAAAACATGGAAAAAGTACCTCAAACCCCTGCACCAAAACAATTTTATCACCCCGCCAGTGCCACTGTATCCTTCTGGAGAGCCAGGTTCACACAGCTTACAGAACTAGCATCACCTTGCTCACCAGGAGAGCCACTGGCGCATCAGCTGCACACAGCAGCAGCTTCCCAGAGAACAGCCTTCTGTTATCAGGCCAAGAAAGAAGAATTAAAAAATCCTCCCTGCCAGTGTCTCAAAAGAAGAATAAATAAAAAGCAATAGCTGCACTGGTCATCTGGGAAAGGCAGCACATTTTCATATAAGCCTGCTGAAATATCCCAGGGAAACCTCAAAGCCTCCAGAGCTTCAAATGCTCTGCCACCAACTCTCCACTTCTCATCATGAAAATAATGGTGTTTTTCCTTCTCAACTGCAGTGAATATATAAAGAATATTTTTCAGTTAGCCTCCATACGGAGGAATCAAAGACTGACGGTTTATATTCTTTATGTTTCCTATGCAACAAATTTCACTGCATCTACAATTTTGACAGATTTTTGCAACACAAAGAGCAAGATGTTGTTATTTCAGAAGGTGTAACATGAATGCTGCAGGTGCTCAGTTACACATTTCCTAACTTTTGTTGAGACAAGTGAAACCCCTTACCCACAAATTACTTGGGAACGAAGTATCAGCAGTCAGCTTTCAGGGACTGCTTGTTTACCAATCCAGCTTCTGGGTATCTCTAAATAATGGAGAACATTTAACTTCTCGCACGGAAACACATTGCTTCCAGCTGATGAGCACTGCAACTGTTGTGTCTGATATCCATATATCAAGCAGATGCTTTCTGAGCAAGTCATAAATCCATTTTTAACAGCCTGACAAGTAGGTGACACCATGAAATGTCTCATCATAAACACCATGATCTCAAAAGTTAGAGATTTTAATTTATAGCAGCACACTTAATTCTTGCCAAAAAAAGAAAACCTTTGTTCAACCTAATGTGGAAAATAAGTTTCAAGGCAAGAAGGTTTAAGTGGCATCAACCTTTCTTTGTAAAAAACATGGACATGCAAATTGTTTTATGAATTTTCACGGCATTTCTTGCTTTCATGGCATTTTCTTATCGTGCTTTTCTGACGCTATGAAATCAATGTTTATTTTAAAATCATGGACCAGTTAACCCTGACACTGGATCAGATACCTTATAAGAATCTTGAATGATTCAAGTAGGACAAGTAAGTTCATTTTTTTGAGATATATGCATATATGTATATACACACACGTACGTAAACGAAATTGTGGCAAAGATACTTAGAGCTAAAAATCGGCATTTAAAATAATATTTTGATCAGAAAACTGAATAACAAGATCCAAATAGATTTTAGGTTTTTTTAACAGACATTACTACTATGCCAGCTCAGCCCATCAACATGCAGTTTCTTTTATTATGGAAATACGCTTGCATAATTGTTTTTCATAAATTCAGACAGAGTTGGAGCTGGAGGCATGATATCCTGCCAATGTTCTATTGAAATGTTTTTCTCTATGACTACTCCCAAGGACACACGTATATATTCCGCATACGGCAAAACTCTGGCCCTCCATGAACTTCAGCAATCTGTAAAAAGTTAGGTCTTAGGTTTCTTAAAATAAGGGAAAGGATCTTGTGGGTGAACTGCTAGAAACTGTCAGACTGTTACTCTGAAGCCAGCACGCAGAGGATAAAAGTGCAAACCCAGTTGCGAAGCTGCTCCAGCTACACCGTTAATTTCAGAGGAAGGAGCACCCGGAGCGGCTGCTGGCTGCCTTGGAGCTCGTAGGTACACAGCAACTGCTGCTGGAGGTTTAAAAATAAACACCAGAAACTGTTAAATACCGGTCTTAGCTGCACTGAGCACACACGACAAGTGTAGGAAGGCAAGTGAGGGGTCACTGTCTGCAAGATAAGTCAGAAAAGGTAAATCTATTCCCTCCCTGGGCTGCGCACGTCAGCTGGGAACAGATTTATTTGTGTGGCTGGAGATAAACCTATCTGCTGCTCCCTGACCAACAGGCTGATACCATATCACAGTTACCTGCCAATATCTCCTTTCACGGCCAAAGCCACCAGTAAGTTTACCAAGGAGCTCGTACCTGGAGCAGGAAGCACTAGCTTTGCTGTGAAAAAGGGCAAGTTAAATAAATGGGGTTACGATACGCTGAGAACAACAAGCAGGCACTTGCAGAACAGCTCAGTATCTTTACCTCCAACTTCTCTAGCTTACACAAATACCTTTCCAAAGGCACAGACCTGGACCAGCCCTTTCCATGCTGTAAGGAACAGCCCAGCTACCACCACGATGCTGGGCCTAATGGCCCTTCTGAACTCGCAGACAGAAATACTACACCATCAATAAAAACCAGCTCACTGTTCATTAACGGTGCACTAATTCCATCTGACCAAAATATAAGCAGCCAGAGCACCTCTTCTCAGGCTGGGCAGGTAAACCTTTGTGCTGCTCCCGAGCTCCCCCAGCCTGTCTCATCTGTCCCCAAAATCACTGTGCTTGCTTTGGAGAGGGCTGGCTTGGCCTTTTAGCTGAGACTTAACAAAAGATTCTCCCACAAGGAGTTCTGTACGTTTGGTGAAAAGCACAGTTAATTAGTTTCTGAAAACTTCTCAGTTTACACAGTAAATGCCTCCTTTCTGCTCTATCAAAACTCAGTGGTGTAAATAATTATTCCATAAAAGCCCCTGGGAAAGAATCCAGCTCCTGCACCACTTCAATAAGGCTACAAGACTGATGGGTATCGGTCCTTCCCGTCTTTCAGGTAATGAAAAATGTTTCTGTACAACTTTCATTATCTTTCAAATTCCGGGTTAGCATTCACAGGCATCGTGTGGTTCAGGGGCTCATTGTATGTGTGAGAACTACACTGCAAGCAACATTCATTTACTCCCTCGAGGGCACGGTTTGAAAGGCTCGGGGGTCAAATGAATTCACGGTTATTACTGGGTCGAGGTTCTGCTTTTAAATTATGGCTCTAATCCCGCAATTTTAGGCAAAAACCCCAGTGATTAAATATGAGTTTCGCTGCAGAGCCAGTCAGCGGGAGCAGGCTGCCTTTTGCAAAGCCAGGCTGATGTCTGAGCTGTGGTTTGACAGAGCTGGGGTGATTCCCCACGGGGGGTGATGTCCCCCCGAGCCCCTCGGCAGCCGCGCTGTCGGATGCAGCCACTTCGGAAACCCAGAGTCAAGTTTCCCTCCCCTCACTGAGGTATTTGTTTCAGAGAAAGCTTACTTTGTCTGTGATAATGTGAATTAAAAACATATTTCAGTTTACACAAAACCATGGGGGAATAAAAGCAAAAGGTGCTTTTTAAAATTCTGGCTGTTGAAGGGACAAAGCTCTGATTAAATTTACAGCTTGGCTGCACATCTCTCCAACAGGTAACAACATTTATTATTTAAAACAGACCTTTTATGAAGTAATAATTTTTAAAGTGTGTATATTTTGTACTCAGAGAGATACCTGTACAATCCAGACACCTCCCGGTGATAGCTCTCCTGCAGAAGTTGCTCACAAGGCTAATCCCTTTGGATGGCCTCATCCCCCCATGGATGAAGGGAGCTGCCCACTTGGACAAATGAAATCCATGTGCTGCAGACACAGCATCACCCACTCGCCACTGACTCACCCCTCTGCTCTTTTGCTTTGCATCATTTCTTTCTTTACTGTTGTTTTCCTATACATTGTTTTATTTTTCACTTATATATGGCTAAGATTTGCCAAGAAACATGACCAAGATGACTATTTATGCATCATATATTTCTATCAGATGTAATACCGACTGCGCACACACACAATCATTCGCAGCAATTCATGATTTGTGAGAGTCCTGTGAGTTTAATTACTCACAAATGTCAAAGTTACAGAGAGAGAATAACAGATAATCCCCAACATCACCTCAGTAAATGTCATTATTATTGAACCAGCATTTGCCATGGTTTAGATTTTTTTTTTAAATCCTATTTTTGATATGATTAAAGGAAAATTATTTTTGTCTATTTTTCGGTTTTTTGCTTCTTTCCGCTTTAAAGGCTCTGGTTACTATAAGACTAATTGTACAGATCTCAGAATCCTGCAAATTGCTCTAATAGCGTCTCTTCTTATCCCTAAAGATAAAAGTATGAAACAACACATTTTTCTTGCCAGGTCTCTGGTTCTTTGTAAAAGCACCTGGCTGCGGCTATTGACCAAATGAGTAACACTCAGGTGGTCCTTGGTACAAAAATATTAACTCCCTCTGTACCACAAATGAGCCTAATTCTGTGTTAAGTGCACTTTCTTCCCTTCTGGTCACCCTGAAACTCTTCTCTCAAGTCCTCAGCTCAGTATTGTCACTTGTTTCCACACACAGTGAAGTGACTTCCTCCTTGTGAACAGAGCTCAGGCTCTGCAGGCCTGGCTTAGATTGTGCCTGGCTTTGAACCTGCTCCTGCCCATGCCAGGACACTGGGATCCAGCACCTACTGATGGAGCAACTTAAGACCAAAAACCTTTTGTATTTATTCAGAACAAAAGCATCCATGAGAAGAGAGTCCAAAAAATAAAACTCAGCCTGTGCTCACGCCTGGCTCTCCCTGAGCTCTGCCACTCCTGCGGCCAAGGCTCCCACTGCAGAATGTCTTTGTATCAGCCTCTATCTGTTGAATCCAGTCCTCACACGAGCTTTCCACCATTATTTTTCATTTATTTCCTTATTTGTGCCCTCTCTCTCTAGCTGGACAGAGAAAGGTCTGAGCCCTGGAGAGCAAAGGAGATGGGCTGTGCTTTGGGATTCCTGTCTCTCTCTGCCCCATGACTGCTTCTTCCAGTGCTGGCTTGGACCATCCACTCGGACCCACAGTACACTTCTGGCTTTCATGTGCCTCACCAAACTAGAAAAGCACGACATTCATACAACCAGATTTATTAATAACCTCACCTGACTGCAGTCACACTCAGCATTAGAGTTATTTACAGGGTGATTCAATTCCATTATAATTCACAGGCTTTTATGGCTCAGACAAACACAGACTATAGTAATTTGCCATTGAATAATAGAATTAGCTTAATTCAATCATGATTAAAGACATAAATTGCTCATGACAAATAAAATTAAAGCCAGGGGAGAGTGGGGTAAGAGCTATGTAAGTCACCCCAGTGCATCGAGTTCCCCATCACAGTATGAACACTGGGAACTGTCCTCTGGAAACAGACAACTGGTGCAATTCCTGGAGTGGGCAGAGCCCTCAAGCACCCATGAGCACGAAATATCCTTCAGATTTATATCCCAGTAAAACAAGTTAGTGGCAACAATCTACTAAGGGAAAAAATCAGAGGTGCTCCCCTGTGAAATCACCAGTGTGTTGTGATACAATCTACTTACCACATTTGCTATTGTACATTTGTGTGGCAATTTGGGATCACATACCTGTGGTTTCTCCATTCCAGAAAGAATGTCTTGAACCCTTTTTGTTTCTGAATCAAATTCTGTAAAATAGAGAATGTGGAAAGAGGAAGAGAAATATATTACCAAAATTAAACAAAAAATTCCAGTTACATCAATAAAAATAGGGGAGGGAGAGAGACAGACATTACCTGCATATGAGCATCAGTTGCCTTGAGAATTTAAGGCATGCAGTTACATGGATTAACATTATAAAAAATTAAAAGAGAAAAAGGAGGGAACGGAACTTCCAGTGATTACAGATATTCAGCA
Organism: Eulacestoma nigropectus; assembly: GCA_013397775.1. Taxonomy (NCBI): domain Eukaryota; kingdom Metazoa; phylum Chordata; class Aves; order Passeriformes; genus Eulacestoma; species Eulacestoma nigropectus. The sequence goes on from VZTE01000118.1 coordinate 135,170, forward strand.
AGGTGAGACAACTTGTAGAGGTGTCCTCCACAAACAGTGCTATTAACTGGGATTTGCATTCAGAGAGCAGAACCACCCTGCTTCCAGAGCTCAGCTGTGGAAGAGGCCCAAGAGTTTCTCAGTTACTGCTGAACCTAACCCAGGTTTTTTAACCAAACCCACCCTCACTCCAGCAGCTGCAGACTGGGCTGTCCATCTGCTCACCAGGGCTCTGGTGAGGACAAGTGTCCTTGTCCCACGCAGGGAAAGCCCAGAGGAGCCACACAGGTGCCCATCCTGAGCCCCAGCACCCACCCTGCAGGCACCTGTCCTTGAAGTGGGTAACGCCCAAAGCTCTTTTACAGCCACCTTCCAGCTGTGGAGGCAACAAAGTGATGCCAGGCAAATTCCAAAGTCTGACCAGCAGCAATCCATCCTCCCTGCCCGAGCCTTGTGCCTGCTACAGCAGGTCCTGCAGGGGCTGCACAGAGGTACCTACAGGCTGTGAAATGCTCCCCCTAAATTAGAGGGATAATTGTGCAGAAGGTGCTGCAGAGGCCATCCTCTGAGCAGTGGAATCAAGCCTTTCCCCCATCCTCCCCGCACCAAACAATCTTGAGGTAAAACATCAGCTTAGAGTAATGAGGTGACACAAAGCAGCTTTATTCCTTTTGGACGACAGCACAGAGAGGCCTCACTTTCCACTACAGTATTCTCTAATGGAAAACTAGGAACATATTTTCCTGGTTTATTTTTTTTTTCTTTTTTAAAATGCTAATGTAAAAAGTTTGCTCACCAAAGCAGAAGAATGTATCTCACCTAAAGCAAAATGAGCCAGACTTATTTGGCATAGGAAGCAAGAAACATTAATAAACAGGTGGGATCAGATCAACAGCTTTCACTAATGATTCCCCCAAAACCTGACCTACTTCTCGTAGCCCAAGAATGTGTCTTTATTTTTGTCTGTGACCTGCTTTAAAAAAGTACATCTTCTTTTTAAAAATTCCATGTGCTCGACTGCCAAAAAATAGAATTGGCTGAATGCTGATGGCAGAATTCCAGTGTAAATGCCCATCTCTCCCTACAAAAATGCACCTTGGTGTGGAGTGGGAATGACAGATCTCCTGCTGCACACATTCCTGGATTCCTTTTAGTCCCAGCCACTTGGAAAAGAAAGGAGTAGTAATATTTCAGGAGAAGTGGAGGATAGCAAGATTGGGTTTTTTCCATAGCAGATAACCCTCAGAGTGCATTATAAAGAGCATAAACTGGCAGGATTGAGCCAGAATATGATAATACTGATTTCAAAACTACACAGATGGACTAAAATGGCTAAGGGAAAGGCTGAGATGCTGATCCAAGTGAAAATGTCAAAATTTGGGGTGTTTCAGAATTCAAGGTTCCTTTCAGCATCAGTAAAGTTGAACTGTGCCACAAAAGCCTGGAGCCAGATCTGCACACTGTGGAGATCCTGCAGGCTTATCTCAAAGGGATGCTAATCAGAAGCAGCTTCTGCAGCTCAGAGTGTAACAAAAAGCTGCTACTATTTTATCGAAAGTTTATGGTTATTATGTCACCCCTAATTACAACCCCCAGAAGCTGAGCGTGAATCACTCTCAACCTTAAATCCCAAACATGTGGACTGAATTTTCTTTCCTCTCTCTGCTTTCTAGCAAGGATGCTCTGTCACACGGAGCAGGAGAGGAAAACAAACCCTGAAGCCCAAAGAATCTCATTTCCCTCCCCCATGAAAGGTGATTGCTTTGTACAGTAACTGAGTCCTCAGACCCTCTGCAGGTCAGGGCTGAGGGTTCAAACTGCTCCAGGCACAGGAACTGACTCCAAGACTTAAGGGAGGTGCGTATGCCCAGCAAATAAATAATAATTTAAGCACTTCAAACTTCTCAAAGCAGAGTCCTACCCAGGGAATTTTTTATATTAGTGTCCCAACTATGTATCTTGTTCATACAGAGAAGGCTCTGGGTACCAGATACAGAAGCCTCGGGTTATTACAGACGCGGACATTTATGTTGTCAATATGGACATTGGTGTCACCAAGAGTTTATACAGAGAAGCTGGAGGTGGAAGAAAACAAATCTTCTTCAAAGACTTTGGGGAGAGGGAGAGAGGGAATGGGATACATATAACAAATAATGCCCTGTGAAAATACAGCAAATATTAAAGGCAGAAAACAAATATCCACAAGTGACGTCTATAATAGCATCAGAGAACATCTCAGGTTGAAAGGGGACCTCAGGAGTGGTTATCAAGATTTACAGTATTTACAGTATTTCAGATACTTGGTTTCCCATTTCAAGAGCCATAAAAAAAAAATTTCAGGCTCCTGTGGATGGCCGACTTCCTTTCTGTAATAAACATAATTATTCACAGTCTCCTGAGCTAGCCTAAGCTAAAGAGAATGAGACCTGTCCCAAATCCCTCCCTCAGCAGGGAAGTTGCTCTGACCCACCAATCTCTCTCAAGTATCAAGCTCAACATCTTCCTTCCGAGTCAACGAAGAGCAGAAAGCCTTCTGAAACAGAAGACGATAGAGAAGGAAAGAAACCATCTGATATGCCCTTATCTGATAACACAGAGCTGCTGGAAGGCCTTTCCTCCTGGCTCTCTGTTGTTACTCAGCAGCCACAGAGGACTGTACTCCAGATTAGCTCACTGAAGCATGTAGGGACAAGGAGCATGAGCATCTGCTGGACACCACAGATGCACTGGTGGAAAAGCAGGGAAGAACAGCAGCAAGAAATGGGCAAGTCTTGATGTAAAACAGGAGATTCAGGTTCAAAATAACCACCTAGAACTGCTCAGGAAAGGTGGCGGGTGGCTGAGCATGATTCACCTACCTGGGACTAATTGTCCTTGAATAGCAGACAGTCGATTTGCATTTCAGTCTTAGTCCCTCCCTCTCCCTCAGCTGACTGAGCATTGAGTATCTGACACAAAGACAGAACATCTCTGTGTGTCAAACCCCCCCAAACACTGGGGCTTGCAGGGACAGGCAGCATGAGCTGCTTTCCTCCGTTGCCATCGCGAACAGAAGCTCAGTCACATCAAGGAAGAGCCCAAATAACACTTCAGGTCATTGTCCCTTTATAACTTTTCCTCTCAACATCTGTTCCCCACATCTGCCATGGCAAAACTCTTCCTCCTAGGAGGAAGCTGGGGGTGGGGATGAATTCCTTGTGAATGCTCAGTGGGGTCCTCTGAGGGACAGTACAAAAATCTGAGTTACTCTGTTAATCTCACTGTCTGAGAGAGATTATAGCATTCCCAAGCTACAGCATTAGGTTCTAATTCCCAGGCTGTGGGTTCTTTGGATCCAATGTTTCAGACTAATCTTTTATTGCAGAAAAGCCAGCTGAAAGACCTGGACCACATCTAAGCTTGTATTTCAGCCCTCTCTTTTTTCAGAGTTTTGTATCATAAACAAAACTCTATAGATACCACTAGCAGTAAATGCCCCTAAAAACCAAACACTTTCTCAGCAGCTGTTTGGTGCTAACAGGGTTTCAGTGTCAAGTCTTGCTGAACTAAAGCCTTTCATTCTGTGCTTCTGTTAGCCTGTGTCTATGTTCCTTTCTGCACGTACAGCACAAATATAATTTTCAGACCTTTCCAACCATACTTTTAAACACCAAGCACAGCTTTAAAAAACGGGGAAAAAAATGTCAGCTCAAGGTAAGTTTGAAGTTTCCATCAATAGTTTACATGTTTGCATGAACAGCAGCTGTGTATGTGAATGGTTTGAAATAGCTAAAAGCTCTAAACTAATTAAGATTTTCCCATTGCAAATACACATTTTAGGTTTGTTCTGCATTCTTTCCTTCGAAGAGAGGAAAAGGTCCAGCTCAAGACTTAGCTTCTGGCCACAGAAAGTATTTACTGTTTCAACAGCCTTTCCATTCCAAGGGAATGACATCAGCACTAGCACTTTGCAAACTTTGAGTCTAATTCTCAAGCAGAGCTCCATGCTCACAGATATGCCAGTCATAACATGACATGCTTTCTCAGAATTTGTTCCAGATTTATCGGGGCTGTGACCGGCTTTAATGCTGGGAAAGATCTTTCATCAGTCACGTACAGCACAACCTACAGCCCCCGAGAAAATGACCTCTTCAAAACACAGCCCAGCTCCTTTGTGAGCTGCCTGCCGAGGCTGAAGACACCAAGAAGGACACAGACAGACTTTCAGGGAATTGCAGAAATATAAGTTAATAAACTCCTTGTACAAGAACAAACCTAAAGCTGCAGATGTCACGCAGCAGCTGAGTCATAGCACCAGAGGGGATGTGACACAGTCACCGAGTCCATCCTCCTACACTGAAACATGATCACCTATACCCAAACCATTTCTCTGAGACAGCTCCCTAGCCCATTTTTTCAAAATAAATGACAAATAAATGACCTCCTGCCCCATGATCATGGTAATCTCCAAACTTCTCAGCTAGGCGAACTATCACAGCACCTAACTCCTCTCATCCCTGGGAAGATCATCTCCACTCTCCCTGCTGCACTTGAAACTTAGTCCTTTCCTGCACATCTGCCCCAGGTGAGTTCATCACCCCTTTCTTTGTTGCCGCCTTTCATATTCCTTCAAATTCCTTTGAAGGAATTTCTTCCTTTAACAAAGCAAGCTCATTTCTCCATACCTGTCTTTACCAGACCCCACTTGCTGCTGTCCTCTGCCATGTTTTTCAAATTGGTCTCCATCCTTCTGAAGACGTGGCACAGCCCTGCCCACTGTACACCAGCTGGGGCCCTGGCAGCACCAATTTAAGGACCCGCTTACAGAGCTTCATTAGAGGTTTCCTCTTCTCTTTGTCTACAGAACAACTTGACTCTTGGGGTTTGTAATCTCCTCTTCCTCCCAGAACTACCACCTAATTAAAACACCGGCAGGTTTGAGAATAACTAGCTGCAGTGCAGTACGTGGCTCTTGCCTTGATCAAACTTTTTCTGAAGGCCATTACAGAGCTCTCCTCCTGTCTTGTCCTCCTCCCCTGACCCATCAAGCACTCTCAACGCTATTAGAGCCTGATATGGACTATAATTTAATAAGCCTCAATCCTTATTCCATCCTTCAAGTCCTTAATGAAAATATTGAATAAAATTAGACCTAGGACAAATTCCTGCCTAATCCAGTTTGATGCAGCTTTCCAGTCTGTCAGGGAGGCAGCCCAGGACAGGGCAGGGTCACGGACAAACTGCCAGGCTGTTGCTGGCTGACAGATGTGACACTGGGAAGGGCAAACCCAGTGTCACACTGAACACACAGAGCTTTACACAACTCTTCCCAGCACCACTTCCGCACTGGGCAGAACAGGGAGCCCTTCAGAATAAAAAGCTTGCGAAAAAACAGATTTATATTCAAAACAGTCAATCACACCATGCTGAATCTATAATACACCAAGGAAGATTATTAATTAAGCCTACAAATGCCTGGACGAGATTTCTAAATGTTAAATGTTTCGAATTTCTGTTCATTACATGAAAGCGAATAAAAACCACAAACGATAAAACACAACTATGGCTCCCGACAAAGGCAGAGAGATTGATGTTATCCAACTTTAGATACAATTGTTAAAACATGTTCTAATTTTTTAAAAATTGCTGTGCGTGAGTGTATCACAATTTTTCCATTTCTAAGTACCTTTCCACTGTTGCTATCTGAATTCTCCTGCTAACATGCCTTAATTAACGTCTAGGAGCTTATCGTTCATTATTTGTCCTTAAAGACCAAACCATGTATAGGTAGAAAAAAAATTAAAAAAAAAAAAAAAATCAAGTCACTCCCTGAATAACTGAAGGCAAACAGAACGAAACCCATGTAAACTCCAGAAAATCCCATTTTCAGATCTAAAATCAGAAAAATCAAATCTCTAGTAATCTTGATTCACTGGGACAATAAAGCAAAGGATAACTGAAGTGCTTTGCCTCAACACCACTGTGATTTAGGCATGAATTTAATCCCATGTTTCAGAGATGTCCTGGCCATAATCCATATCTATTGATGTGCTAGTTTCACCCTGACTGCTTCAGTATCCTATTGTCCATGGGACAGGATACTCCAAAGTACCTCGAGTGCAAATTCACCGCTCATCCTTCTTTAACCAGAGGCACTTGCTATCACATGGACAAGGATCAGATGTGGAAGCATTCAGATGTACATAATGAAGTCACCTGGGCTAAAAAGTGTTTTAAAAAGAAATGTAAGGGTGTCCAATCCCACCTGTCCCCCATTATGTTTTTCATTGGGGTGGAAGGAGGAAAATAAGATCAGTAGCAACCTGCAAGGGAAATAAAAGGCTGGATGCAAGGGACAAACGGAGGGTAAGTGACATGTTGGGTTTGTTTTTCTCTGCTTCTTCGCTGCTACTGCTGGAAGACAGCAAAAACAACTCCTACTTTACTGGCTGGAGATCTGAGCGAATTCCTACTGTGAACACGCAGTTGGTCCATTGGAAGGCAGAAAAGGGCTTTCTTAGTAAAATACAGCAACCCCCCATGTCCGTCATGTAAATCTGACATCTTGAACGAGCGCTTTGTACATCTCCCAAAGCAGATAACAGAGGCAGTGCACTGCGGATGGCTGCAGCTGGCTGGCTTTGAAGGAACACCAAATTAAACAATGACATAACCCGCAGAAACAGAGGAAGCCCAAGCTGAATCTGCTGGAACAACAAACCACTTACACACAGGACCTCCTCTTGGAGCGCTCTCTTTTCATCATTTTGACTTGCTTTAGCTTCTTTTCTGTGTCAAAATATTTTTTCTTTTTATTTTCGGCAGCTTCCCTCTTGCTATTCTATCACAGCAGCTTGCGTGCTCTGTGGGGTTGGGAAGACAGTAAAAGCTTTGCAGATAAACAAAGCAGTGTCCACCCCTCCAGCTTTTGGTCAAGTATCTGACAAGGAGTCTGGAAGTCCCTCCTAAAACTTTCCCGGAGCTCCTGACTCCCACTTTCCAGGTAGAAGGCTGATGTTTTGTTCTCGCTACAAACTTTGCCAACAAACGCTAATCTCCTCCTAGGAACAATGATGTTCTTCACACTCCTCAGAATTTTGTACAATAGTTGGGATGTATGGAATTTCCTTACCCTTAATTCCTTCCATTTATTTGCATGCTGCTTCACATTTTGTCCCTCTTGTTTCTCCTCATTCCCTGTGACTGCCTGTCCAGCCTTTGCCACACTTAAGGGATGTTCTCCAGGCTAAGGAACCCAGTTGTCATTCAGGAAGGGATGTGACTTCTGCAGAGCTGCACCTTGCTCTCCTCCCCAGCACCCAGGGCACCCCAGGTGATGTGGCCATAAAAACTCCAAGGATTTCCCAAGCTCAGTGTAGGAGCAGAGGATGGGCAGCAGCTGGGCTGAGATACCCACATATCTTAAAATGTGAAACAGTGGCTCAAAAGGATGCCTGACACAAGCTGTGAAATTACACCATCGGGCATTTACAGAGAGGAGATTTCCTCTCGAAAAGAAAAGGTTCCCTTCAGTCCTGGCATCTGATTCTCACAGCCGGGCAAAGTGGGAGCCTGAGCATCATGCACACAGACAGTGAAAGGAGCCTCACAACTCCTCCTTGCACTGACAAAAAGCGCAAGTCTGACAGCACCAAGAATTAGTCTTCTCTTCCCACCTGGGTCACTGACAGCTCCACTGCATCCCCAGGCGTGGTTTTGTCTCTGTCACTCCTGAGTGTCCCTGCTGGGACAGCCACACCAAGTCCTGCTGGGGCAGAGGTGAGTCCTGCACTCTCCAAGAACTGAGGTGGAAAGCACAATCCCTCACGAACACAGAGTGACAAGTCTCCAGTGTGCCCAGTCTGGCCTTTAAAATCCTGTGTCTGCTGCCCCATGCCAATGAGGAAATACTTTTCTCTGAAATACCATCCCCAGTGTTGGGGACAATGGCACCAGTATTGAACACAAAATAAAACTTACTTCTTGACATTCGAAAATATGTCCATAGGCAATTCTGGCCATAAAACCCTTTGCTAATCTGCCTATTACACAATAAGAGCATTTTCCTGATCGAACACAAAACTAGCAAAATAACCTGCAGAACTGCGTATTTGCACAGAAAAACAATCATACAGCACAGCCAAAACAGACTCCATAGGAGTTCCAAACTTGCTGGGGATTAAACAGAGCACCTCAGCCAAAATTAACAACTTCCTTGGCAGTGAACCTTGTAAAGCCACCGAGTTTGCTACAACAATAGGAAGGCAGCAGAGCACTTCCCCAATGAAGAGGCACAGCAGCACCCACCATGAACTAAAAAAATTTTAAGAAAATAACTGCAGGCCAAATTTTGCCCTCAGTCACAACTGAGGGCAAAAAGATGCTAGATTCCTCAGGAAAAAAAAAATGTTTCTTTTTTTTTTTTGTTGTTTTTCTTTTTTAATACAACCATTCCAAATCATGATGCTACAAAGGCAAAGATTTTTCATGAAGCCTTCACTGGGATTTTTCAATGGCAACCTAGTGAGCAGCTGCAGTTACAACATTCTTTGAATGAACCCCAACCTAAGCTCTTCTGTTACCAATGTAAATTACTGACCTATTTTTCCAGATGAAAACTGTGATACAATGAAATTGCAGTGAGTGGTGGAGGAGATCACAGTAATCCCAGAAACCATTTTTCTCTTGAAGAGAAAACAAAAGAGAACATTTTTCTCTTTCCACTCAGCCCAGGCACCACAGCTCAGAAATGGGGGAAGGCAAAGAGCTTCCCCTCCCCTCTTTAAATCAACCCAAACACCTACAGATTGACAGCAGAACAGAAATAAATTCTCTTCCTCATGACAGATGACAATCAACTGACTCAAGCAATCCCAGCCGAAACTGTTTTGCAGTCATGTCTGAAGGATGAGCTATGACGATGTGAGCTAGAAGGATATTAAACAGAACATTTAATAAAGACTAGGGGCTAAATTTCTAAAATGCAGAAGTCAAAACGGCTGATGTAGTCTTATCTGTGCCCTTCCATGCCTGAGATGGGAAGAATGAACTCAAAAATGTTGAAAAAACCTGATCTATAACGTCTGTACCAACTTTCTACCAGTGAGCTGAAAGCAGTGCATGGGCAGTTAGCAGTCCTGTATGGGACGAGGGTAAAATGTGATCTTGGATGTTTGCACAACCAGTTTCACCACACAGAACCCTTCCAAATATTCAAAATATTTCACAGAAATATCCACCTGATTACTGCTTGCTGGGAAGGATTCAGCAAAGCTACAGCAATTTCAACTCATTCTGGATTTCATTGCTGAGACGAAATTCAGGCACAAGTCACATGAATCGCAGTAAATCAAAGCAGCTGCTTCTAAGCACAGCTCCTTAGAGGGAAAAAACACAACAAAAAAAACTGAACTCGAGCTTCGGGACAAAATCTTTTATAATAAACCTTGGAGAAAATTGAAATGGCTGCTTCATTTTAGAAGTGTTCATCCTTTCTGTTAACTGCAACACTCAGAGCACCACTGTGCATTAAGATTTTTTCCTCTCCTTAAAAGCAAATATACTGAAGGTCACAAAAACTTTGGAAATCAAACACCACTCTTCCTCAGAAAAGGAAGAGTAACCGATGGGGTTTGAAGCACAGCCTAAGAGAGTTCAGTAAACAAATCCTATTAACTTCAGGGGGACATGAAATTTCATTTCACCACCTTTGAAAACCCAGCTGGAAATACAGACGGACATTGTTCAGAACATCTGGCTATACAAATAAGTGTTGTTCATTAAATCACTAGACTTAAACGTGTTTTATTTTTTATAGTCTGGAGGGAGGAAATGTTCTACCTCTTCCCTATAAATACCCTCTCCCTTTTGGCTCAATGTCCCAGATATTGCCAAATAAGGGAAACATGGTTCCCTTCCTTTGTCGGTGGTCCATGTTATCTCCTCCTAACTGCTGAGGATACACAGCTTATCTTGCTCTGAAGCTCTGAGATCTTGGTGTAACTCTTCTCCCCACCACAGGCATTTAATCAGCAAGCATTTAAGCAAGATGAAAACGTACTTTGTATGATTTTTTTTTTTTTCCTCTGTTGGGTGGGTATCTATAAATTATGTAAATTCCCAGGAAAAAAGTTCAGATTTCAGTCTTCTGGATTTGACTGTCAGTTGCAGCAGAAGCTGCAAATTCTTGAGATAATATTAAGATCCTCTGGGGGAAGAGGTTGTGCCTTACGTCATTTAGCTCTGACTTCCTGATAAATGATGAGCAGACAGCTTATCCAGCTTGCCCTGCCAAGGAGATCCTGCTGGCAAAATGAGGCAAGGGAGGGATAAAAGCAGATAAGAATAAAAATATGAGAGTCCACAGAAACTGATCAGGATTGGGAAAAACAGCTTTGAGGTAAAACACCAGCCCCTGCCAAAAAGGTTTTTAAGCCCCAATAAAGTCAAATGCAAGCCCCTGGCGCCAGATTCCCCCACTCTTTACCAGATATGCCCTAAACGTTCCTCGGTGGACTTGGAGCTGTGTTTCCTGTAGTTTGCACACTGAGGAAGATTAGGGAGCTTCAACTGAGCTTTATTTTGTCACAGCTGCTGTGATGAGACTGAAAAATGTAACCAGAACTGTGGTGACCCATTCTGCCCCACTGATGGCTCAGAGCCGTGGATGCCCAGACCACCAGCTCTCAGAGCACCTCACAACCACGCTGGATCACGTGTATCCACACTACCCTGGTGTTCTTTTCACATTTTCAAGTACAAAAAGTCTGAACAAAACCAAGTTCGAGGCATTTCCATTTACCTTTAAAAACAGCTGACACTGAAGACGGGAGAATATTGTGCAATTAAATTAAGAGGAGATGCTCCCACTTAGCTGATGAAGAGAATCTCTTAGCTACAACTTCTAGTGCCGAAGTTATGAAGCTGGTTCTTTAGTCTTTCAAGATAAGCGCCTAAAAATAGAGTGTTATCTCCTCTCTGCCTGTCTCAGCCCTTCCCAGCTTGCAGAACTCCGTGCTAACAAAGCAATGTGGTGTGAAAGAAGGTGGGACTGCCACGGCATTCAGGCTTCCCATAAACTTTGGGTTTGTCCCTGCAGTATGGATCCAGCAAGAGAACACCTCCGTGTTCGTGACAGGTCACACGCAGACAAGATTTCGCAGGCTTGCAAATTCCTGGAAATTATTCTGCTCACAGGCAACTTCAGGGAAAGAGTTGGTCAAGATGCACGAGAAGGAAGCACCCAGAGGCAGCTCAAAGCAAAACACTGCTGAGCTTAGAACTGGGCAAAGCTATGGCAGACGCAGGGAGTGCACTGGGCATGGACTTGCTTTCCAGCACCATTTGTGATATTTAGCTTTTACCTTTCTCCACCAAAGCCCCCATGATGTAAGTTAAGTTTCAGGACAGCAGAGAAAACATATTTGTTTCTCTCCCTCAACAGAGTGTATTTCAGTGATGCTGGATGAACATTTTAGCCATTCTTTTTGCAGAAGAAAAGTCACAAATTAAGCCTGATCTGGATGCAGGCACACAGACAGACAAGAACTTAGGGATGTACTTTACCTGAACCCTGCAATATGTTTCTAATACAGCCATCAGTCTATATAAAGCTCACTGAAGTGGTTACTTTATGTGACTATTAGGCAAAATACTATTTGATGAGAATCTGTGTGGCCCAGCTAATGGAGTTCAGTCTGGTACACAAAGGTGTATCTGACACTCATAACCACTTTGTTTACTGCCTGAACGAGCAACTCACAACCTATTATTTTAGAGAAAATACCAGAGATAAAGACTGTTGAAGAAGCAGGCATATTTCCAAATAGAAACAAACACAAGCACAAGCTCAGTCATGATGTGGGAGATAAGGTCAAGGCACGAGAACATCACACTGGAAATTCCAGGTGTCGCAAATGAACAGTGGTTTCTCAAGTTCAGACTATGCCCTAATTAACGCATCCTATTTCCTCTCACGCATTAAAACTTAGAGGAAAACAGCACAGAGCATACAAAATCTATTTCTAATGAGATATAAGTCTGAAGAATTCAGACAAGTAGTATTAATGGCTAAAACTATTAAAAAAATGCAGTAGAAACAGTAACACCATTTAGATTTAATATATGATGCTGATCTATGCTCACAAGATTCAACATGTCTCTGGTTCCACTAAATATTATGTTCCACATTGCATTATTTGGTATAATACTAAAATTCACTTAACCTGACAGATGTATTTTACTCTTCAGAATGTTTTTTTCCATGTTATTAATAAAATCACTGTGTCACTTTTGACAGGCTGTTTTCAGGAGAAAATCTTATTGAAACTCCTTATTTTATAGAAGAAAATACATTTAGGGACACCAGAGAAGCTGCATTTAACAGAGGGGTATTTTGTATGACAGCAGAAAGAACATTTATGACCAACTCTGTCTGCAGAACACTTCAGCATTGGTATAACAGAAGTCTACTAGCATGCACCAAATCACCAGTTCCTGGCTAAAAGAACACAAAATTTACATGTATTGCCAGTGTTTCTCAGCCTCTTTGCTTACATGGACCAAAAGTGATGAAACTACTCTTTTAAGCTTTTAAATCTATAGGATATACAGGCACAGATAAATGTATGACTCAATAAGCAAAATGGATTCAGGACCAAAATAGAAAAGAATTGACAGGATCTAGAATGAGTAAGAAGAGGAACTTCGCCTGGTTCCTGTCTGCACTGAATCACAGCTCCTTCAATTTCCCTTTAATTCACAGGCTCTGGATTAAAACAACAACTTGATACAGTTAAACAAAAATAGAAAAAACCCCATGTTTTTCCTAAGTATATTTAAATGTTACACAGAAGATTCAGAGAGAACAGGATGGGGCTGTACCAAGAACGCCTCAGCTCTGGTTTTTCATACGTCACCCACTCTGCATCACTTCTCAGCAGCTTGCAGAGTACCTCCCACCCCATTCAGGGGTACCTGAGAGGAGTACTTCACCTCAGAACTTCTGCTTTGCTGACTTAAGTACTTATTTTAAAATGTTTTCAAATTAAAACCACCACTGTCAGAAAGTTCTCTTGCCAAGCCCATTTTCCATGCATTCCCAATGCATTTCCCTCTAAGAAATGAGCACACAGAGCTACCCACATCTCCTGAGAAACTTCCATCAGCAGTGCAGGCAGGAATCTGAAGCCATGGTTTTCACTTTTGGGAGTAGCTGGAGGCTGCTTCAGCGCACAAAATCAGATTTACAAAACCTCCACAACAGGAAAGCAACACCTCTGAGGCTTGCACACATATGACAAGGGTACTACAGGAGTTTATGAACGGTCTACAAAAACTCTTTGAACTCTTAACTGATTTTAGTGTTTTCTCCTCCCTTCACATGTAAAGCACATCAGTGCCACATGCCAGAAAGCAGCTGCTCGGAGCAGTGAAGTGCACACCAAAGTCAGCGTTCCTCACTCGGAAAGCAAATCTGCTCTTCAAAACTGAGTTAGATGAGTTCACAGACAACAGGTCAATGAACGGGCACCCGAAGGACCGGGCAGGACTCGACCCTCCCTGGTGCCTGGCAGGTCTGGATGCTGGTGGAGGAGCCAGGAGAGCTGCATGGGATGTGTTCAGGCTGCCCCTCAGCATCATCTTCACCACGCTGCCGTGCTAGACGGGCCCCTGTTCTGACCCTGTAGAGCCAGATCTTCTCAAACGAGGACAAAACCTTCTTTAGGAACACTTTCCTAAAGGCGCACGCGACCGGCCCGGCGCCGCCTCCCTGCCCAGGCTGGGTCTGTTTGTTCTGGCACCCAGCTCCACTCCCACCCAGCTCCTGCGCAGGATGCACACAACAATCCATCGCCCACTTCCCACTTTTACCCATTTGAAGTGTTTCAGTTCTGGCTATCTTAAGCTCTTCAAAACTTCAATAAAGATTTAAAAAAAAAAAAAAAATCTCATTTGAAGGGAGAAAAAAAAAAGATGTTTTATAAGGAAATAGGCGAAAGCACTGTAAGAATGCTCAAAACTGCTTATGTTCCCACAGTACTTGCAGCCACACACAGAACCTCTCAAACTACCAGATCACTGCATGGCCAAGAAGGGAGCCACTGAGTGCACGAGAAGGAAGTGACTCAGACTGAAATTCATAAAGGACAGCATGAATGGGACAGGATTTCCGCTTACAGCTCTTTTTACATGGCAAGGCTCCTTTATTTAAAAAAAAAAACAACCCAACCCACAAAAAACCCAACCCTGCTCCCTCCTCTCCCATTCAGTTTTTAAAACAGCTCTACAATAAAGCTGCAGTATGGATTTTAGATCAGAATCCCAGTATCATACCTCTAAGCCTTCTGCCTGTACAAGACACTATCCATCATCCTACCAGAATCACTCAAAAGAATTGCTAATTTTTCAGTCAATTATAAGCCATCAGTTTCTGGTTTTTTTGCCTTAAAACGGCATATTTCCCACATAACTAAAAATCTTTATTTACAAGTGCACCGCCCAGGATAGCATTATGCAGTCAATGGAAAAGGTCAGAATTGCACTTATTTCCCCAATCTGAAACTGTAAATTTCCTAGTAAAAAGAGGATGTTGCTATGTTACAGAATCAGCCTGGACAGAGACACCTTCCACTAGACCAGGCTGCTCCCAGCCCAATCCAACCTGGCCTTGGACACTCCCAGGAATGGGGCAGCCACAGCTTCTCTGGGCATCCTGTGCCAGGGCCTCCCCACCCTCAAAGGGAAGAATTTCTTCCCAACATCCCATCTAACCCTGCCCTCTTTCAGTCTAAAGCCATTCCCCCTTGTCCTGTCACTCCACGCCCTTGTCAAAAGCCCCTCTCCAGTGATCTTGTAACCTCTCTAGAGGCTCTGAGGTCTCCCCCCTTCTCCAGGCTCAACCCTCTCAGTCTGTGTTGATAAGGAAGGTGTTCCAGCCCTCTTATTATTCCTACAGCACTGTAATAACCTCAGTCACAGCACAGTGGGTGTGCTAAGGAAGGAGTAACTCACCCCTCAAAGAAATCACTATCAAGAGACAAGGAGCAGGACAAGCATCACCTTAAACAGAGGGGCAGCAGATCCAAGAACAGAAACTCCCACCTTCCCTGTCACTAATGCCCCTGTGTGGATCATATTCCTCTGCCAATTAAAGCAGACACTCCAATCGCCTCTCAGAGCATCAGCTCAGCAGCAGCTGGGACTGCTGGGAGAGGTGCCCCTGGCAAGCTCCCACCCACGCTTCCAGCACTGAGGCAGCTCCCAAACTTCGCTTCAGACAGCCCAATCCCTAAGGACAGCAACCACTGTCAGGCTGTAGCTCTGTGCACTGACACAGGCTGTTCTCTGCAGCAGCCAGAGCTGAGGCTGTGCAAGTGCCTGCTCCAGCTGTGTCCAGGGCTCCCAAAGCCCCCTCCCTTGCCAGCAGCTGGATCCCAGGATTGCTCCATCATCCAAACACCCAGAAGAAGCATACCAGTTCCACTGCAGGAGTGCACACACACCCCACAGCCAGCTATGAAATGATAGGCTATCAAGCATATCACAATCCCAATTTAAAAATTCGTGCAAACAAAGCCCTCAGCTCCAGCTCTCCTTCACCTTACTCCAAATCTTACTGCAAATTCATACACTCCTGCTTGCCTCTTTAAGAGTTTTTTGGTTAAGTGGTTTTCTAAATAAAGACTTCTCCACAAATTTTATACATATATATACACACATTTTTATATATTTATGTATCTAAAAATACGTTTTCCATGCTATTCTATAATTTTGGAAGCAGCCACACAACAGCATCAAGTTTTTAACTGTCGGCAGGCTTGAACAGATATACATCCACAAAACCTTTAAGTTTCAATTCCTTTGCTAATTCTTGCTTCTGACACATTCATTTTCTTGGCTATCCTAAACACAAAGTCATCTTAGCAGCGTAAATCAAATTAGCAACTGTGCCCAGACTGCTGTTAACTCTAACCCAAATAACCTGTATGGCCAGGTTAGCTGTGTATTCATCAATAAATCCCCAAATAATTAAAAAAGAAACTGAGAAGGTAAATATAAAGCAGCAGATATGATTAGAAGCTTGTAAATATCAAGTGGGAACTTATTTTAGGGAGCTGCTGGGTGTGAGCCTTTAAGAAACCCGTGACCTTTCTGCAGAAATTTGCATGTAAGTTTATATTTATGACTATAATAATACACTTTGATGTCAAACACATCACATTTGAGCCCACTGTATTTTTTTTTTTTTCCTTTTAATATGCAAAAAATTCCTCTCTTCCTGCTTTGGCCATGGATTTACTGCAGAGCAGTAGATGCAACTCCTGGGCTGCCACCTCTGGGTGCAGATGCAGAATGTAATTTTAAAAGGCAGGAGGGTGGGACAAGGGATGCTTATTTGCACAGCATCCTTTTAAGGACTTTTCCACAGCTGAGGGAGGACTCCATCCCTTGCTGTTTCCAGTTTGAAGGCACTCTCTGGCTGACAAGACTGGATGTGCCGTAGCCTTGACTCCACTGATTTTCTTGGCATTTTAAAAGCGCTCGTGGCTCTTCAGCTGCAGCACAGCAGACCAGTCCAAGGCCACAAATTAGACAAACACAAGGTTTGCAGGAAACCCTTAGACAAGATGCTTTTAAATTATTCCTAGATTATTTCAGAAGTGATCAGCCAGGCTGACTCAGAACTCACTGCACCTATATTGTAAGGCTATACTTCACTCCAGGTCTTTCACACACGTGCTTCAAACACTTCATGTATTCCACCTCAGACAAACACCTAAATATAAATAATACTGAAGTTCACATAGGCTGATTGGCAAGAAATAACTAGAAAGTCTAATGCAGTGATTCATTTTCTTGGATTACAGCATTCCCAAATACAGCTCCTTGCTAATTCTAAAGACTCTGAAGCACGTCTGCAAATCCTCATTCCTTACCATGCCAGCAGCATTTTTTCCCCCTCTTTGGCTATTGATACAGTTAATTTTCATGACCATTTCTTTCAGTTATGTCTCACATGTAAAAGTACAGAGACACATAAATATACACTGCAGACGGATAATGGAAAACCTATGTTATATGCATAAATTAACCCAAGAGATTTCAGAGTGTGCTACATTGTAAATATCCTGGACATGCTGCTTCGGTTACTACATCAAAGTTTGTTCAGGCAGCTGCTGCTGTAGCAGTCAGCAAAGAGACAGGCAGAGAGGAGAAAGCCAGGTAGGTATAAGGGATTAAAACAAGTTACTAAACTAAATTTAGGTAGAACTGCCTCTGTGCAGAACGGGTTGTGATAAATCAGATTTGATTACAGTAAAACACTAGGCTGTTCATCTATAGTTTTACATTTTTAAATGGCAAGTCTCTGCAAATGCTGAAGAAAATTATTTCAAAAGTAGCCAGACTTATTTGACCACTATTTCCAATGGCTAACATTAGGAAAACGTCACAGTTTTCTTTGTTTTCAACTAATCTTACTTCCACTGAACTTTCACATAAAAAAACCCCTTGGTTTTTCAGCCGTCACCTCTAAACTTTCTCATAACTTCACTAGGTTTACCTAGGCTATGCAAAATAGTGGCTCCTAGTAGTCAGATTTTGGTTATAGCTCAATTGCCCGTGAAGACTTCTGCGAAGTGCCAAGATGCCTCTCTGAAAAGCAAAATAAAACCAAGGCCTTGCCCATAAAATGCATTTCTGCTTCCAACAGATACAAAAGGAATGATGCTGCATCTACCAAGGGAGTAGTCATGAAAGATGGGGAGGCACTGGGTTCACCTTACAAAACAAATACAGCCCAGCAAGCCCAGCGTTCGTATTTAAGCTCACACTGTATTAACACCGCTGTACGCATGGGCGGGAGCGTTTCTTGGCAGGGCCGCTGGATCCATACAGAGGAGGTCACAAGCCGGAAAGGTGCAATAAAAAGGAATTAAAAATAAATAAACCCCTCTTTTTACCATGTGGGTCTTGTTCACTTGACTTTGGGCTGCTCCTTGCTCTGCGCTCCGGTTTCTTGAGGGCCGGGGCTCCCCCGCCGCCGCTGCTCGCCCCGTTGTGGCTCTTGGCGTAACCATTGTACACCGTGGTGCAGCTGCCTATATGGCTCTTGTAGATGGAGGAGGGAGGGCTGTTCAGGCGGTTCTGGCGGTCAATCTGCCTGTCTTTGAGTTTTTTGTGCTGTGGTTTGCTGTACTGGTCTTCCCTGGTGATGTAGCTGGACATCCCATATAGTGGTATGATTTCTGAAACGGAACGGTTCACCCGCGTTAACTCGGAACAACAAAAATAACTGAGTTGGTTGTTTTGGGGTTTTTTTTGTTTTTTTGTTTTTTTTTTTTTTTTTTCAGAAAACCAAATTCCTGGACATCTCCAAATGAAGTGGCTCCAGATGTTTCCGGAGATTTTTTAAAGAAAACCCTTTTTTGCAATTATTTTGTATTAACTGTGCTCCTTTGATGACAGAATTTTACTTTGGATGGGTGTGTAAAATACAGCAATTAGAGTGAGAGTTTTTCCCCTCCTTTTCGGTCTTTGTGTTTCAGGGACACAGATTTCAAGCAAAAATCCAGACAGAACCGATCTTTTGGAAAAAGCCTTCATAAGTTCAGAGCAATTTAGCATTTTCTTCCTCAGGGCCTGACTGGACAGAACAAGCTGAGATGTGCTGGTTTCAAGCTGCCAACCCTGATTACATGCAATTTAATTTCCCAGTATAAATAGACTTTACAATCATGTCAGTTGTGCTGCCTAGGGAGAGAAGTGCAACATGAAATAGAAGCTTTGGGAATTAAATCTATCTAAAAAAAGTTAGAGAATTATCATAACTATCATGTGCACTCTTCAGATACACTTCATTAAATAAATCCCCACTTCCCCCCTCCAAGGATGACTCTCTCTAACCTAAGGCAGGTCAGCTTGCAGGAATCACAGTATTTCCTGCTTTTTTTTTTCTATAGTTCAGTCCTCTTTGCGCTTCACTTTGAGTGTGAACCTTGAACGTACTATGCCCAAAACAGTTTTGTCTTCGTTAAAAATTAAAAATGGATACTCTGGATAGCTACAGCCCCCCACTCAGGATATTAATGGAGGCTCCATTCATGTAACAAGGCCACTCCCTAAGTTCTCCACTTCATTCCTACTCTTTCTTCTCCCAGCCCTTAAAACTTGCTGAGCACAGGTGTGAAACGCCAGTCCCTTCCTCCCAGCTCACCTTGCTCTCCATATATTGTCGGGGGAAGATGATGCTGTGGGAAGAACTGTGGTGGCATGTCCCCAGGTCCAGTGACAGGAGGGTAAAACGCTGTGTGGGAGTTGTGAATGAAATGGGGATGGTGTGCCAGGTAGGGGGGTAAGTGATGGGTTGGCGAGATGGCCGAGGGGTAGCTGGGAGGGAAACACTCCGGAGACTGCGGCGTCACCACCACCCTCCGAACGCCCGTGTTGTCCTCTATCACCTGGAGAGAAAGGGAAAGGAGCACGTCAGGCAGCATCTGAACCAGGCACACCTTTAAAACAGCACTGTTTACAGCTTGTCCTCCCACTGGAAAACAGCTGGTCCTTGGGTTTAGCTTCATGAACACACACAATTCTAAAATTAATATCAGCAGAAATAACCACGGTGGTGATGTGGCTTTTCCTGGAGACTCAGATATCCACACTAATCACTGGGAGCTGTACTGCTGCTCGTGATAACTATGTGGGTAAGGACAGAATAAATAACCTGCATTTAGGGAGGAAAACAATTGAAAAAGGAGCACAAAGCACCAAAATAAGTGTACTCATTGGGACTGACCATAAAATTCCTACCACGGATTTTGACAGCACCCTGAGGTATGGAGTTAGTAACACTTTGGAAAGCAGCTGGCACTGCTATTGCAGGGAGGCTGTGTGTGTGCACAGTGACATGTACTCTGCAGGAACCTGCTGTGCTGGCCCGTGTCTGCAAAGGAGCTCCTCTGTTCATAACAGGTATCTGCTCAAGAGAAATCATAGGGCAGAGGGTTTGTTTCTGTTACAGAGCTGGTCTATACATCCACACAAGTCAGCTCTGGGATACGCATAGTTGGCCCCTAACGCCATAGTCAAAGCATGTAAAAACAGATGTAGGAAGGTGGAAATGTGCTTAGGCTGAAAAATGTTTTTCAGGTTATAATTTTTCCAGAGTTGTATTTCTGGAGAACAGTCAACCAGCCAAATTTCAGCCCAGACTTAGGAGCCAAGCTTTTCTTGAAGCTCATTCAAAAAACTTCTGCCATTTCTTAAATTAAAAAATACAACCACGTAAGAACAAATACTATCCCTTTGACTCTGTACGCTGGCATGCATGAGGTAGAAAAGCATGAAGGAAGCATAATTTAATTTCATGCAACAAACAGGTTGTTAAAAACCTCATTTTCTCTAAACTGACTGATGGCACACAGATGGAGGAATATCTGTGATGAATATGTTGTATGAGATAAGTGAACGTGCACCAAAGGCACACGCTGCAAGATGCTGCCACTCTCAGCTGATTACCACGCCATCAGCTGGAGTTATCCACCCCCCAGCAGCACCAGCAGAAGAGACTCTGCTGCAGATGCCCACACTCCAGTGGCTCTCATCACATCCCCGTGTCTTTACTCTAAACCACAAAGAAAAACCTGTACCCTGCAGCAGAGGAATGGCACAGGCATGTGGCTGTTTCTGCCGCACAGGACCAGCCCTGCCCAGGGGCAATGGCCACAGCCCTGAGCAGAACTGCTCCAGCAAACACCAGCTCGTGCCTCAGGCATCAGCTGAGCAAGGTATCACAGGGGAAAATTCACCTAGCATTAGCTGACCCAATTCCTCCCCCAGGCCATCTGTGCCTCAGGTTATGTGCATTTTGTTAGCTATGGGATGTGACCCTGGACATGACAATTTCTGTGCCTTGGCTGGCCTCTACAGAAGACAATCTCCCATAGAAAGTTAATTCATTCACTTTTAACATTTCACATTAAAAATGTGTTGCTTGCTGAGTAACCAAAATAGTAATTGTTTGGCTTAACATTCTTGATTCTACACTGAACATACTTGATTCTACACTGAAAAGTTATGATCTCCACTAGCAATTTGTCAGCTGCCAGCTTTAAATTTCAAAGACTTTACAGAGTCCTCAAAAGACAGCTGAACCTCAGAGATTCAGACTATCAACATCCTTTCAACTGCTGCGTTTTCAGGCTTCCCATTTCTGCTACTGGTTCTACTCCACAGCATCTCTTATCCTGCTGCCAGGTCTCAAACCTGCACTCTGAAACCTGGAAAAGAGGGAAATCCTTTTCCTTTCAGCACATATTTGAAAAACAGAACTACTTATCTAGGACTGTGCATAGAAATGCTGGATTTAACTCTCAGACTCCGATCATGCTGTAACTTAATCGAGAGAGCAATTTCTACATCCTGATGTGAAAGGTTTTCATCGTGACTTCAACTAGTCCAAGCCTCAAAGCCAAGCCCAGTCTTCTAGGCGGGTACAAGCTCTTATCTCTGCATCTAGACCAGCTACATGTGCATTCTGTGCTCTGGTGAAAGAGGAATATATTAAGGAACAGATTTAGACAGAAAGCTTGTATGCTGAGCAGCACATAATGTAAACCATATTTAAAATTACTAGGATTCAGCTTCCTGAACTATCATCTACAAAGCAGGGAGGGAAGCTCAGAGTCCTGTCAAAGACCCTTTTGATGAAATTACCCTGCTAGATGA
Source organism: Eulacestoma nigropectus (assembly GCA_013397775.1). Classification (NCBI taxonomy): domain Eukaryota; kingdom Metazoa; phylum Chordata; class Aves; order Passeriformes; genus Eulacestoma; species Eulacestoma nigropectus. The sequence continues at coordinate 156,857 of VZTE01000118.1, forward strand.
AGCTATAAAATATCAACAGGACTGAGAGAAGCCAGAGATGAGGGGACAGAATAGAAAATTTCAGTTGGGAGATACCTACAACCACCAACTAGTCCAACTCAAAGGACAAGCCAGCCTTCCAAATTACTTCAGTGGAAAAGCCAAGACATTCATATCTTTTATTTGTTTTCTCCCAGGCCATGAACACTGACAGCATTCTTGTTATTCCATGTGCACACATTACAAATGAGCACAAAAACACAGGGGACCTTGCAAAACCCACTTTATTTCCCAATCCTATAGGGCATTTTCTCTCTAAACTAGGAATTACTGATATACACGTACATTTCTGAAGCTGCACATACAATCTTTAAACACGCTGTTCTGTCCTTAACAAATCAAAGCTGGTAATCTGATTTATTATGTATTATATGCATTAGGTAGCTATAAAGACTGGAGACATCTCTTGACCTGTAAAACCTGCAGTGAGTAGACTGTAGTAGTGCTATTCTGGGAGACACCACTCAGTTCATCAAAGATAGAGGAAATCAGTTTTGATCCATTAATGAAAATAACACAACTTAGCAGAGCGGTTCAACTTTGCTATTTTAAGAAGAAATCTGCAATTCTTTGTATCTGCTTAAAACCATTTGTCACAAAGATGATAAATTCATCTGGAAACAGACTGCTAAACTATCTCTACTTCAGTGCCAAGGAGCAACATAATCCTAATCCCTGCTGAGGTCTCTAGATGCAACTGGAATATTAAAAGTAATTGCTATTACTAATTTTAGCACTTTATATTTAGAGAAAACAAATATCTCTGGTCATTTGGCACCTAGAGATAAACTTCCATTATTTTGTGGGTTTTTTTCAAGCAGTTAGTAGGTAAATTGTCTTTTGCTGGTATTTTTTGTGCTTGCTGGTGTAACTGGCATGCCACCTCAATAACAATACTATTATAGCATAGTTCTGTGTGGGTTTTTTCCCATATTTTAGGGAGCTTAATTGCTACATGAGGTAGGTGATGATCTTTCAGGGCAGTCTGGGTTAACATTACTCATACACAATAAAACTGCCTCCCCCACTGGTTGCCACATTTTGGGAATGCCATTTTAAATGTTATTTGTTTTCCAGTGCAGATATCACTGCAGTAACTAGAGATAATTCATGCATTCAAAGTACATCACACTGCTCCATGTTGTCTCATTTTTCTCCACTGAAATTTAATATTACACTCTAAGGAAAAAGGCATGTTAATTGTGCCCAGGTAAATTTTATCTGTATTTTGTGAAATCCAGGTAAAAGAAACACAACCACCCTCATTCTGTAACAAACATTTACTGTATGAGTTTAATATGGTAATATGCAAGTAATTTCCGTTTGCTTTCAAAAAAAACCCCAAACAACCCTTATTTCACTTAAATTTAATGTGCTAGATTCAGCAAGGACATCTGGAGCATGGCCACTGGGTGGACCACAACCAATACTTCAGGAACTTCATAAACTAATTTGAAACTTCATTCATCCATCAATCTGTACCCAAAAACAGTACAGAATGAGCTCATCCAAGAGGCACTTGGATGCCAACATTTTATTTATTCATTTAATTTCTTAAAGATGCCAATCCGAGTTCATGCCAGTCATGGCAAGTTTGCATCACTATCTTTAGAATCCATCAGTATTAAATCAAACACCAAATTAAATCTATACCTTCAACGTGGAAAACAGACAGATAAACATCTAGAATGCTGGCAAGCATGTTGAGATACTTTAAATCTAGAATGATACAGTTCTTCAGGACCAGTGCCCGTGAACTCAAAAGGATCATCCCTTCATGGTTTGCTCCATACGAGATCTGCACAACCTTCCTTGTGTTCAAAGCTTTAATGAGAATCATCCCGTTGAAGGATGCTTTGATTGACTGCAGTCTACAAAACACCCAGGGCAGCTCTGTGAGCAGTAAGCCACACAAAAACAAGGAGTTGGTCACTAAAACCTGATGCTAGCCAAACATGCTTTTGGAGGAGAACACCTCTCCCAGGGGACAGGATGTATCCAGGACCAAAATCCTGATTTTCAAGGATGGGATAAATTTTCTAGCATTTTAAATGCCATTTAAAGATATTCCTCTTTCCAAAAGTTATGCTTTAGTTCTGTCAAATGTCATGTGCTTGGTGCAGGGATACTGAACTGCAGGACCATGGCTCATATTGAACAGTTAAGACCATACAAACCCCATGGTCAAAGGAGGCTTTCCAACACACATGCGCCTCATGCTCCAACCAGTAAATTTTTGTCCTTTAGTCTTAAAATACTTGTGGCAGAGACCTCATATTAACAAACCAGTAAATAAAATCAAACGTGGAACTTCATGCCAAATTTTTATGCCCAACTACAGACAAGTAACTTCTCAAATTCGAGTGGAATAGCTCCAGATTTATTTCAGAAAGAGCAGTCCTCAGCCAGTAGCACTAAGCAAACAAGTTAATGATCCTGCTTTTTGGTATTTCCATTTTTCTAGTTCTCCCGATTAGAACAGTGCAAACTCTCCTCTCCTCCCAGACATACACTGAAAAGCAGGAACAACAACCCATAAGGATGTCCCCAAATTTAACACCTTAGCCTCCAAACCTTTAATCTCACTTAACAGTTGAAGCCAAGATTGTTGACATCACACACATTTAATGCAGATTTCTCTGCCACGTCACCGTCCACAACCAACTTTTAACGCAGAGATATCGTCCACCAAGAGCACAGCAAGGAACTTTTCCTCTTGTCTGTATTTAACTAACCCTTAGCCCACAAAGAATTGCAGGGACACGAACTCTGATCTGATAGCTCATACTGCCAGAGGTGCACAGAGGTTTGTCTACTGAAAAGATAATGCAAAATACTGGCTCTCTGAAGAGCTGGTCTTTGGGAGCAAAACCATAGCATGAAAGACTTGAACTGGTGGTGTGTATTTGTTTTCTATCATCTTCCTGGATCATTTCCTGCCCTGGCTAAGCCTCATCATTGGGAACATCTCCTTAACATCAACAAATCCAGCTTCTAGTCACAATTATTAACATGGTCCTTGAAGTCTAGAAACAGAGTCTGTGTTTGTGCTGCTTCCAGTTGGGCTGACCTTGCAGGGCTCACATTCTCCTGCCAATTTTTCCGAAGAGGTAATGAAGCACCGCGTTAATCCAGGGTAGCAATCATTCGATAACTCATGTAATATTCAGGGCTAACGCTCACAGCTCACACAAGCTTGGCACAACAAAATGGAAATAAGATTTCATGCCTTTTTTTAATAGGCACTTCTCCGCAGGGATATTGCTTTCTGCCTGACTCTTAGATGTACACTTTGAGGACAAATCAAACCAAAAATCAAATATATTTTGATTCATATCCCAGAGAGCATTAATTTGCTTTATGGCCTTTCCCTTGACATGTTAAATTTAAATTGTGTTCTAATTGTTTATCATAAAAGACTGGGTTAAACTATGAAGCAATAGACAAAAGCAAGAGCAAATAAGGCAAAGACATTTATTGCAATAAAGAGCTAATTCCATTACTACAGACTTTCAACTACTATTTAATATGAAGCAGTCTGAAAGGCAAGAGGCTCGCTCACCACAGAGCAGAACACACATTCCGCTGCAGAAAAGCACCGAATACAGAGTTTCCCCCTAAAACTTTACAACATATTTCCAGCTCCCTGGAAAAACTGCTTCAGAAGAGGGTTTTTGGTTGGATTTTTTCTGGTTAAGAAACTACTTAAAGGCTGCTTTAGTGGAATTACCATGGTGCCCCACAAAAAGCTTTACAGAAGAACTGGGCTCAGACAGAGATACAGCTGAAGACTTTCATCCCTCTGGTTTGGAAAGCACTCCAATTATACCCAACCATTTATCTCAGCACAGAGGTGGAGAGGTATAAGCATTTTAATATTAAAAAGGTGTTAAAAGTTATTTCAAAGGAAGAATAAATCTTCAGAAAAACCTCTGCACGATATGGGCCAGTTTATTAAATCAGGGGAGCCCATGAGGAGCATTAAGCAGCAAATGCTGTCTCAAAACTCCAACCACTCCCCTTGGGAGGACTGAGGAGCAGGAAGACCACCCTGACATCCTGCCCTCTCTCCTAGACTGGCTAACAACTTCCCCCATACTTGAAGCATGTTTTCACTCTGTTCAGAAGTCAAAATACCACAGAGTGATTGCAGTATTTTGTGGGATTTAAGTATGACGCCATCCACAATTTTTCAGAATTACACAAGCTCACATGTTTCCTGGGGAGGGGAAGGGACTCCAGGACATCATCTATTTTCTGCTTAACAAGATGCCAAACTATATCTATCAAAAGTTCTTATGCTATCCATCAAGGATATCTGAAATACTTTGTATACTCTTAAGGACGCTTTTGGTCCAGGTCTCAATGAAAACGGCGAAATTATTTGATTTATTGTATCGTTCACAGCTGTTATGCCTCCCATCAGTCTTCTGGTTTGGTGGTTTTGTTTTTTCTTCCCTACCTCAGAAAGAGTCTAAGCTTTGCAGAAGATGGAAGGAACAATCTGGTAATCTGGGGTTATTTACACAGAAGAGCAGTAGCTGTTTGAGAGTTCCAATACCTAACAGCTTTGCGAAAGCTTTTCCATTTTTTCCACAAATAGACAGCTAAATCACATTTATTTTTGAAAACACACCAAAACCCCCAGTTCTTGGTATGCTGCAGGATTTCTGCTGGAAAGACACTGAGGACCAACAGCATATTTTATAGCTACAGTGCTCCTTCTCTCAGTTCCACGGTCTCCTACCCCTTCTGCCACACAAGAATCTGAGTGAGGCATTACCCAAGACCACTCACTCCTCTCCCTCTCACAAACAATTCAAGTTGCACCTATAGGCTCAGTCTGTGCACAGAGCTTCTGCTGCTGCTCAAAACCCAAATCTACTACAAATACCAGTGTGTGAAGGTGCACATCCCTGGTCATTGGACCACAAATGTGTGTGTACTATCACTAAAGAGGAGGAGTATGAAAAATACGTATTATCATTTTCATTAAAACCTCTAAATTGAACTTCAACCACGTAGACGTCTCTATGTGGATCAATGCTTTTGCTTGTACATCCATTTTAATTCTTCAAGAAGCATACCTGTGAGATATAACCAGGAGGCACATGAATAGGGGGAATGGATCCGTTGGGTGACATCATGGGAACCTCTGCTGGTCCTAATAGAAAGAAAGTAATAAGATATCAGGTTTTTTCAGTTAAAAAAGCAGTATAATTGCTCAGAAAATGTTAAAAATAGCTTTATTTTTGAAGCCTACAATAACAAAATGAGCAGCTCCACTAATTTCTGGTACATGGAAAATGCCTTATGCCATCATTCTGAGAATAAGATCATTGTCCAATGACTTTACCATATATTCTGCTGAAATAATATTTTCATCATAAAACAGCTAGAACATAGACTTTATATTACCCACTGATCAACTTATACAGCATTAAGCAGTAACACAATATGTCCTTTAGCAGCCCACAATTCCTATACTGAACTCTGGTTAAGTTATTCCTGTCGAAGGCATAGGAGCAGGGAACAAAGCAGAAACTGTGCAGCCTGGAATTAGGCAGCTCCCAAGGAAAGCGTCCAATTGTAGCAAAAAAAA
>VZTE01000118.1:162547-254310 GCA_013397775.1 Eulacestoma nigropectus
AAAAAAAAAAGAAGTCACATATGTGAAAAACTATCTATCTATTTAAGAATGCACAAAGACCAAATTCATTATCTCAGCTATTCAGACTAACCTTGGAATGTGGTTATACAAGCAAGAAGCTTATGGTTTCCACTCTGAAATCCAGCCCTGAACATGCAAGTTCCATTTTGAGGCACTGAGTACAAGTACAACAAAGCAAGTGCCATAACCACTGAGCTTCTGGAAATGGAGCCTCACAGCTAAAAGAAAGTGCCTAGATAAAATGGAAATAGTTCTCCCAACTGCTCATTGATTCCCCCCACTTAACTCTGGGAACATCACACCAAGCAGTCAGTAAAACGAACCCCCCAAACATCACACAGATGTTTGCAATCAGAGTCTATTGCTTGGAAAAGAAAAATTAATTTCATTCCTTCCTTATTACATATTAAAATCTGACACTGAACTGTTAATTGGCCCATTTGCCCCCATGGTCAAACTCTTGGGAGGAGCTCAGCAAGACTCTGCTCCTTGTCACTGCAAACTGAATTTCAGCTTTGACTGACAACACAAAAGGCAACTCCATCACCTCCTCTGATGGAGAAGCCATCCAACATCTCCAAACCGTATCACGTTCCAGGGAAGGAAGCTCAACACTAAAACATATGAAGCACTTCAGGCACAGATGGGATGCAATGGCCTGTAGGAGTGACTCCTCCTAAAATTTAGTCTAATCTAATGAAGTCTCCAACAACAAACTGAGTCACAGGCTGTTGTCTGATATCAGCAAAACCAGTCCACATTAAATTAGCAGTCATTCCCTATCCATCTGCATTTTTATACTCCTCAGGCTGCTTCTGGTACAATCAGCAGAACTTCCCACCTCCCAAAATCCAAGTTACACACAGGAATCCATCTGAGTTATTTTTATCTGCCCTTATCTTGGTTTGTTTTCTCTATCCAGTTATTTACAGTCTAACCAGCACCTACAGATTTTACTACTCACATCTAGATTTCAAATATGGTAAACCATCATCAAGTGTATAAGGCAAATGGGAACTCAGAAGCTTAAATTTAAATATTTTGGATCTGGTTTTGCTGGACTTCATACTTTCCTACACTTAACTGTGTGGGGAACTTTACCTACACTACAGGCCCAGTAAGGGGAAAAAAAGTTATTCCTTCCTATTATTCAGCTCATATGGATTTCTCTCTTACCCTATGGCCCTCACAACAATATTTGTCTCCCCAGACAGCCAACAATTTTAGTGTCAATGGAAAAAATTCAGCCTGAGCAGTAACTGATCATTGGGAAGGAGCTGCCATCTAAACGGCTTTATTTAAATCCATCAAAAATATGAAGTGACAATTGGTTCAGAAAAAATTTCACAGAAATATCGTTTGAATAAATGTGTTTTCCCTATCAAAAAAAATCTCTGCAAACTTATTTTGAGGAATATAGTTTTTTATTTCTCTCTGAACCCACTCTGGTCTGTACACACTGCCAAGATTTGCTCCACAGTAAGCAGGACAGTATATAAAATGTAAATGCTGATATTGTGAACAAGCAATGATGCTTTTTTGGGGGATTTAATCCACACTGGATTATCAAGAGCTGTTCAGTTCCTCAGGACAGAACATAGTTGAGAATAGGTAAAATGAATAGTTCACAGTTATGCGACACACTCCTTGCCGGCGATTTCTCAAGCCCAGAAAACTGCAAGAAAAACTGTTGATATAAAATAAAAAAAACCTGAGTTCACCATTGAAATAGACAATAATTTAAATATTGCACATAAATGTGTCTCAATAGAATGAAGCTTTGTGCATAACCTGTTTCGGCCCCTCACCAAAACTTCTTATAGTTATAGTTGTATTGGCCAGACGCTCTCAAAAATAGCTACTCTGACTTGGAAATAAACTTAAAAATGGAACAGTTTTGGAGTTTCTACATAGAGAGCAGATATATACAACAAATAAGCAGCACTCTGCTCGGCATGCCTCATATCTGTCCTTCCAAACCTTGTGCCAACTGCTCATATGGAGTAGTGATCTACTCGCAGGAAGAAATCAAACTCCCACACTGATACTGTTGACTGTGACACTTCCACTCCAATAAAAAAAAGGAATATTGTGTTTTATCATCAAAACGTGCACCGTGCAAGATGAGTCTTAACCTTGCATATGACCCACAAACTGTTAAAGTCATTTGGATAACAGGTTTTAAAAGACTGACAGCCTGGTGATTTGCAGCTAGATTTTGTTTCCAGTGCTTTGATTTCAGGGTTAGCCAAATGACTTTAGCACACGTTATTGCATTCCTCTCACCAACGGTATCAAAACAACTTCAAGTGGTAGTAAAATAAAGACCCCCACCTCCACAGCTCAGTGAGTCTCAGCAATTATTAAAGATTCTTCTTGTTGTCAAATCATTCCCTAATTAACACTGAAACAAAAACCATACCTTTTGTTTGGCTTGAGTTTTGTTTGGTTGGTTTTGTGGTTAGGTTGTTTGGTTTTTTTTTAGTATTTTCAGTTATTTCCAACAGTTTTGAACTGTTAAAAAGCAGTACTTTAGAGGAGGATGTTCCTCAGCTGCTTGTATTCACAGGATGGATATAAGTAATGTGCACTCTTGGGAATCACAACTTCCCAAGTCTTAATTGAAGCTCTTGGTTCAATACAAAGTTTACTTTAAATGAGAAAAGGTCCATCCATTCTATCAGAGATGCTGCACGCTGAAGTGAGCTCACTGGAGTACTTTTCAAACCTCTTAAGAAACAGGGGTTGTCTCCTGAGCTCCTAATGAAACTGAGCCAGCAGAGCTTGGCCACCTCTGCTGACAAAGCCAGTGGCCAAATTCCACTCCGAGCTCCTTTCCCGGGAATACAGCACATCTCCTCTGGCTCCTGGAGGGCTGCCCCAAAATGCAGGTGCAAGGAAATTATTCCCCCTCCTCTGAAAGAAGAGGAAAACCAGGAGCCACCAGGCTGGAGGCACCAATGTCCACCTCGGCAGGCAGGTGACAGACCCCACTTGTCCCCAGCTGACAGAGCACAGTTTTCCTATTTCTAACACGTTAATACTTAACAGAATAAAACTTTGAAAGTAAAAGAAGCAACTCAGCCTTGTATTGTGGCAGAACCAAGTGACAGCTTGACACCCCAGTCTGAGCCTTTCCTCCTCTTCCCAGACACCTACTCTCTTGTGCTGCTCTGTCACCCCTCTGATGGCACTAAAGCTGATTATTTTAACCATTTCAGATAACCAACAAGGTTTTGCAAATCTATTGCCTGCTTAAAAAACACCTGCACACTCAGTCTAACAAAAATGACAACAATCATTCTATTCCTTCTTGTGCTGTGTTTCACTGGGTGATTTTATTGCATATCAAATGGCTCCCTTCCACCTCTGTCTCCCACTTGCCCTGACAAGAGGATGTTCCTGTCATGCAGAGATTGACAGTTCTTCTGGTCATTTTTATTCCTTCAGGAATAATGTCACAATGTACTTGAGAAACTTCTGTCCCAAGATTTTCAAGGCTAATTATAGCCCGGGTTGCAACCCACGACACTTTCAAATTTCTTGTACAAAACCAGTTTTGGAATAAGTATGCTTTTTTTCTTGTTCCCTAGTGACCTTTAATGCATGCATTAAAGATCACTTTAATCAGTTTTCTTTCCTTAAATTATAGAAGCCAGAATCTGGCATCTCAGTTCCTCCAGCTATAGCAACACTTCTCTCCTATTTCTCTCTTTCCACATAACATTATAGGGCAAAGAAGTCATTTTACCACACCATTTTCCTGAGTGCTTAGAGAGTGTTGCTTTTCTCTCTTTTTTATGTCCCCTGTAAAATATTTTTCACATCCAGCTCCAGCACATGGGCATATGTTTTACACGGTGTTTCAGGTGACTGTTTTGCAATTACCAAACTACCAGGCTTCGTTATTAAGTTCCCATTCTGAGAGCAGTTACTGGAAATGTCCTGTAGTTCAGGAATTTCTCAGCCCTGTTTCCAGCACACACATACCAATTTACCATTTCACACCACAATACCTGCACTAGTAGAGAAACAACATGAAATTTAGTGATTTTGCAATTTGAAAGTTAAGAATCCTGTACATTTTAATAACAAGAACCTACTGAACTAGCTAAGTGAAAAATTAAATCCAGGGAGGTAAATGTATTATATTTAAAAAAGCTTAACTGTTAAAATTAACCCATGAAAACTTTTTCTGCGTCCCCTTGACCTGTCCCCTTGATCAACAAAACTGGTATCACATCTTTCACATGTGGCACTTCCCAGGAAGTAAATCTGTGGAGCAAGAGGTGTGACAGAATGAAAAGGAGAGATAATTAAAGGGCAAATTGGTCTGCTTTGCTAAAACAAATGACCCAGGGCTTGCTGACCTTGGCTGGGACCCAAGGGTTTGCATTTTCACATGGATGAGCAGCTGTTCCGGAACAATTTCCTCAATGAAACAAGCACAAGCAGGCTCCCTTGTCAGGCACACGTGTCTTCTCCCTCCACTTGGTTATTCTCAAAGCAGCTTATGGACTAAACAAGGTGATGACAAGGAAAAGAAAAAAAAAAAAAAAAACCTGGATCCTTCCATTCATCTTCTTTCCTCTGCAGCAGAGCTGTGGTGAGCGTTTTTCCCAGCCTTTTGGCCACAGCCTAAAACTCTTTGTTAGCACAAGCAAACATGAGGGTGTCAGAGCGTTCTGCAAAAACCTTTAAAACAGGATGTAAAGAGCTTTCACATACAAGTATCACCACAAGTTTGAGGTGCGCTCTGGCCTAGACAAGAGCTAATTCAGCCACTAATTTAACTCTGCTCATGTATGGTACAAGGCAGAGTCAGCTCCCAGGTTTCTATTCAAGTTCCTAGGACACAGGGTCTTAAATCTGCTGCTGATCAAGATCTAAATACTTTGTCCTTAGATCAGTGTGAACTTGTAGATGAAAGCAGCTCCACATTACAGAGAAAAGGAGTAGCTTTAACAATATTAAGTGCTTGAAGGGATGACAGCTTTAAAAAATACCTTTGGAGAAGTCTGAAATGGCAGAAAAAAAGTCCCACTCATGCTGCACTCAACCTGCCAATGGCAGCGTAGTGAAAGGTGCTAAAATAATGTTAACAATAACCCTGTGCTTTGATAAACGGTAAGGAACATGTCCAGCACTTGGCCATCCCCATGGCTTCAGCTCATGCCTGAAATAGGCAGCAGGCAGAGTTTTATACTGCTTATCCCTACAGATTTGTCAATATTTTTTTAAGATGACCTCATCTACACACCAAGATGTGAATGAAATGATGCCTGCCACACGCCTGTTCAAGCTCTGGCACCTCAAATGCTTATTTTCTATTCAGATCACAGTTTAATAGTATGAAATAATTCCTCCAGCTTTGAAGAGTACAAAAACATTACCAAAACCCTCAAGTTTAACAGAAATGGCTCCATGAATTTCAAATTATCTTGGATCCTGCAACAAAAGACTATTTAAATGCAAATGGAATGTCTAAAAGAAAAAAAAAATATCAGCCTGAGAAATCCTGCAGGTGCCTGGCTTAACCACTGAGCACAGTCACCTCTGTACGTGCAAACACAGGGTTTGACAGTGGAGACTGAAGCACTTTTGATGTAGGTAACACACACTTCTTGAACTCCTTTGTGACTTCTACGACCACCTCATGTTTTTTCTAAATCCCAGGACTAGATTAGGAGAGGTTACAAACATAACAGTTCTTTACTCACTCTCACAGATTGCCAAGTCGGTTTGCCGTAAATACAATTAAAAATAAGATGCCAAACCAATGTAAGTTATAAAAAGCACATTGGTGTCTCGGAGTTTCAGCACACGATCGTTGTTAACACCAAACTGCAAACCCCGAACGCTCGAGTGACACGTTCAGCCCTTGGACTCCGCAGCCACAGACCCGACAGCACCAGCCACGCTCCAGCCTGGGTCTGACTGATGCTTTCAACATGTGCAGACAAACTCACCCCACCAAACATCCAATCAAACTGCTCAGAAATCCGTGCCAAACGCATCCAGCAGACAGCTCCTGGAGCATTTTCTGGCTTATTTACACGACGGCACCTTTGCTGTTTACACTGGAGCCTCTTGAAAGCCTCCGCGTTACCGGTGTTTGCTACTTGACCTGCTGCACACAGCGGGAGGCTCGAGCACGTCCAGTCTGGAGCTGAACAACAGCACCCCAACGCTTTCATGTCAGAACCACAAGATTCCTACTCAGCAGCGTGCTGGTTCACAATGTGTGTCTCCCAGATGTTGTGTTGTGGTCTGGGGCATATTCTAGAAATAATACAGTAACCTGTAAGAACAGGAAATTAACTAAAAACTATCAGTTGCCCCGAACATGCCCTGTCCAAAGCTGCCACAGTACTACAGCAGTCACACAGCAGCGCTACTGCAGCCGAGTTCTGAGAGGAAGTGAGGTTAAATGCTCACTTTTGTCCACCACAGAACTATAAATTAGTAACTTTTTAAGCATCAAATGTCTGTTGTTTCAAAGATGAAGTGGGTTGAATTTGGAGATACTCATCCTGAGAGCATAAAGAGTCGCCCTGCTCCTCACCTGCCCTCCTGCACCTTGGTTTTGGGGTTCACCACACTTCACTAATTCAACAAGCAGAGAAGAGTCCAGACAAGGTCCACAGGCTGCCCAGCATCCTGGCACATCTCCCCTGGTGCATCCACAGCTTCTCCTCCTGCCGTGGGGCTGGAAGGGAAGGAGGAAGCACCTGGGGACAAGGACCCGGTCCCAGAGCATACAGCTACCCCACACCCGTGACAAAACACCAGTAACCACACTGTGCCGTGATAATATTTAAATTCACACTTTATGAGAAACTTGGACAATCTAAAGCTCACTAAAGTCTTTCAAAAAGGTTAGAACAAGTAAACTTGTTCGGCCACAGAGAATGGAGCTGGACAAGGTGGATTCTTCAGGTCTCTTTCTGTTCTACAACATTCTCAGGTGGGTTTTGTTTCTTTTTTAAACTAGACCCATATATCCATCACTCCAGAGTTTCAATTTACAGGCAACATTTTGGAGTGGAACATTTCTTGTTGTTGTTTTGAACAGAAATGGAGTATTTTCCTGTCCTAATCTGAACAAACAAGTTGGAGTCTTTTGCTAAAATAAATCCTTTCTGATGGTTGGCTCACCAGTTGCTACTGCAAAAACACTTGCAAAGAGTATGTTGCAATACTTCAAGCATTGAAAATAAGCATATTCCCATGGCAATTCACCAGATGGGCTACAGATTGTAAATCATAAATGTCTAGACTGAAACACAAGAGACAAACATCTGTCTAAAATCAGTTGACTTGAATGGCAAATACTGTTAAATAAATTAGGACTACTTTGGAAACAAAGAGAACAACCAACTACTTGAAAACATCTGAAATTAATCCATTAGCACACAAGCCACAACACAATAACCTGAAACTGGAGAGACATTCATTTCGTGAGGAATATTAGCCCAAGATGACATCCTGACATCTGAGGCAGGAGCACAAAAGCCTTTCTGTGACCCAGCACCGCGTTACCCCACAAGGACTCACGAATCCATCCCCAGAACATCTGGCTGGAGCAGGGTTGTTATTCTCCTCCCTTCACGAGTGAAACTGTGGGACAAAGTAATGAAATGCCTGCTGCAGGGTCACACAGGAAGTTTGTGGGAACGCAACTGGACACAAACCCAGTATAGGATTTAGGTCATAAAGCAATACTTAAGCCTGACTAAAACTTCAGACTGCTAAAAAACTGTAGGGTATCACAGAAAAAATACTCTCTTTTGGAAAAAAAAAAATAAGTCTTCCTCATATCTACTATCTTCTTTTCCCTTGCATAACCCTTTGTTTTATGACAGAAATATGCCAGAATGCCCATGGACGAACAGAGAGAACAGCACTACCAAGAAAGGTGAGAGAGAAGAGATTTTGCACAGAAAACTTCAGACTGTCCCTTGCAGGAGGCTGCAATAGAGAAAAGGAGACCACAAAGCTGAATTCAGAAATGGGGAAAACCCATCAAGTAAATACTGCCAGCCCACACAAATGACGAGAGATCTCTGTCAGCATCAGGCTTCACTTTAGCACAAAAAAATCTCATTTATGAAGTTTTTACACTGCTACAAGCTTTGAACAGGAAAAGGACCCTCAGGATTAGGATCTTCCAGCTCAGCTTCCCACCAGATCTATATAACCAGTCCACTAACTTTTGACCAGAACTCAGTTTTAAGGGAAACAGATGTCCTGAAATGAGAATTATTTTATTTTTGCACCAGTTATCAACAGCATTGCCATTTGCACACAGTATGACATTATCTGCCTCAAAGACAAACAACAAGCCACGAGAACATCACCAAAAATGTTATTTTTCCCTTTTCAATTTTGAGACAGCTCTTCCAACACATTCTAGTGATGTAAATGGGTTTTGGGGAGTGTGTGCGTGTATTTGTCAGCTTTCAGCCACATTTATAAAAGGGAATTCACTTGCAGAAAGTTTTCTTCTCTGCAACAGGTTTATACAAATACTGAATACTCAGCTCTGAGCACAACCTCCATCAAAGGCAGCAATAATTATACAACACCACTTTCCTGCAACAGTAGAAGAAAATGCTCCAATTATTCATAATATAATCATTGCATCCCCATGGCAACACCAGAAGGACTGTACAATCAGCAACAGACCCAGACCTGGCCAACAATGAAGTTACACAGAACGTTCTCTTCCACCTGCCCCAAACAAGGCAGCAATTAGGTGATGGCTACTCTTTACCTGTCCACCCACGGGGAGAAATATCAGCCAGCCAGTGAAAACTGAACTAAACCAAACCTCCAACCCTCCCTCCCCACCCAGCACTGCCACAGTGCCACCCATCACCATCACAGGGCTGACGAGTTTTGTTTGTGACATGTTTGGATCCTGCACTTCAGTGAAGCACCTGAAAGTCTCTGTTTGAATGCGCTCATCAAAAACACAGCAATTAGTATCCACCTGTCACAAACAAGCACTCTTTATTGTGTGAGGGTGGGGAGGGAATGAGAATCATCAACACTGGTGGTTCTCAGGTACGTGCTGGGCTATTTTGTGAGGCTGTGGTGAACTGCCATCTCCCTGGAGTAAAAGCGCATTTCATATATACATAATATATACATATTTTTCATTCATACATATATATTCAGTAAGTATTAAAACCAAATCCCACTGTATATTAATATTCTCTGCCCATCTGTTGTGAGTTTTATTTCAGTACTGCACTTACACCAGCATTAACATGGAAAAAATTGCAAGCCAAAACGTAAAGCGTGACATTCAGCACAGGGCTTGGAGATGCTGTTGGTGAGCCCAGGGCTTTCCCAGGTGAGCTTTGCTCACACCAGAGGCAGAGCCAGCTCCTCCTTCCTTCACAGGGGTTTCACAATCCTGAAACAGCTCATTAAAAATTAAAAAATTAAAAGCTGCATCTTAAGTGGAGAAGTCTCAAGCAGAGCATTGTTCTGCTGGACCAGGGAGTGCAGCAGACAAGTATTTCCCTGAAACAGGGAGCTGCTGGAGCACCAGCTCTACCTGAGCCCCTCCTCACTGATGCTGCTTCTTCAGCATCTCCAGTGACTGAAGCTCCATGAAATCCCGTGTCTTCCACTGCCTACCTGCCTTTGCATTGGAAACGTGTCCAACCTGCACTTCTTTCCTTAACATTTTTGCTTCTTCACTGTCCACCCATAGCAGAGGAGCCTTCTGTTATTTCCTTTCCAACAACCTCTCCTGAAATCCCTCACTGCCCCATCTCCCTTGAGCCTGCCCTTCCACAGCCCAAACAAAACCCATTTTCCGAGCTTTTCTCACAGCTCATGTTCACAGAGCCCCAGTTCTCTTGGCTGCTGTTCTCTGAACCTCCTGCAGTCACGCCAAGCCTAAGGAAGGTGCTCAAATCCCACCTGAGAGCCACCTGAGTCCCAGCGAGGCACAGGAAGCTGGTTATGCTGACTCTGGCTCCTCCTCACAGCTTCCACTCCAGCAAACTCCTCCTCAGCTACGCAGTGGCTGCCCCAGAAAGGCACTAACTCAGTTTTTCACATCCTGCTCTCGTTTATAAACACTCAAGGTGAGGAGGAAGGCTGTGAGTCACCAGGTTATGCTTGAAGGGCCCTGTCATCCTCCCCTCGTTTTCACTTCATCTCTCATATTTCTAAGCTGAGCCATTGCACAGAGCACGTTAGTTGAGTTGTGTTTAAAACATGCCTCTGGGCTACTGACAGCATCCTTCAAAAAATAAACCATAAATTCTTATTTTCCCATGTCCCCAGATAAAAAAATCCTAGCACACAGCACGATATGGCGAGGAGAGCGAGACTCTGCCCTTTCTATATAAATTAACTGCTGATGAGAACCAAATACCATGTAATTAACTAAATTATTCTAATTACTCAAATAACACTTCTAACCGGAATGGTTCTAGGACAGTTTCTCCACAGCACATTTGAAATACTCTGAATTTTCAGGTGCAATGAAGGGAGTTTATTGTCGGCTATAGCAACTCTGAAACTAATTTACTACCCCAAACATTCATCGTGCAGCTTGATAGAGATTAAAAGCCCCCTGTCCTCCAGGGAATGAGCATTTCAACTGGCCATCACTCTTCAGAGCTTATTAAAAAGTTTTCAAACATGCAAGTAAAATGTTTTTCTTCCAGCATTCCCAGGTCTTCGGCGTCTCCGTCCCAGCAGAGGAGGAAAAGCCGCGCCTTGCCGGGGGCTGCCTCCGCTCGGGAGGCTCCATGGGCGCAGTTGCGTTGGAATAATCCCATTTCTGGGGCCCTTCCCAGGCTAAGGAGGTTCCCAGAGGGATTACCCACACAGCAGAGGAGCCCGCCATGACAACTCCACCCGCAGGGCCTGGAATTTGCAGAGAGGAGTGGGGCGCGGGGAACTATTCAAGGAATGCTCTTGATTTCCTCTTAACAACCTTGGGTTGAAAAACTGTCTTCTGAATTATCTGAATTTCTACTTCAGCTCTATTGTTGGGATCTAACATCTCAGTTAGTAAAGGTAGTGAGTGTGAAGGGAAGAGAAGGGAAGTGGCCGCTAAGAAAACACAGGTAGCGACAATTTTCAAAAGGTAAAATTCTAAAACATATCTTTGGTCATTGTTGTTTGCACATGCAAACAAGTGCAAGGACTGTGTGTGCCCTGACAGAAATGGGGAGCAAAGCAGCCTTAATTTAATCTTGGAATAATAGAAGGGTTTGGGATGGAAGGGATCTATAAAGCTCATCCAGTTCCACCCCCTGCCATGGGCAGGGACACCTTCCACTATCCCAGGGTGCTCCAAGTCCCATCCAGCCTGGCCTTGAACACTTCCAGGGTTGGGGTAATCCGACAGATTTCAACACAAACTTCACCCACCTTGTTTCAGATAATTTATTCTTGAGCAATAAAAAAATATAAAGAAAATCCTTCTTCCTAGCATTTCTGTACCTAAGCAACTATCCACCTCTGATGTAGGTAGAAGCCATAAACTCTGTTCAAAGCCTCTCAAGTTTGAATGGTGTTTCTAAGCCCCCCAAACTTCATACAGATACAGCTGTGTAACTTGTGCATTGCACCCACAACCAAAGCGCTTCACTCTCAGAAGAGGGAAGATTCCACAGGCATGTTCTTCCTTTTCTTTCTCCGCTCTTTCACTCTAAGCAGTGAACAGCATTTATTTATTTCTAAACCATTTCAGTGACCAGGCAGCACTGCCATCAACAGCAGTGCTGATGAAGGGACAGGAATAGCTGGAGTCAGAGATGCTGCACATCCAACAGTATCTAACAGGGAGCAAAACAACTCACTGGGTCATACAAGTTTGTGCATTAGCCCTCCCAGCACACAATTAAAAAAAATAAAATAACAAAAACAATTTGTCCTGGTGACTCAGAGTCTCCACAGCTTGAAGAAAGCCCTGTTTCTGTAACACTGCATCATGCTGGCTTCAGATCTATTCTCATGGGGCTCAGGCTCGTGACTCAACTGTTTTCCCCTGTATTTGCTCATGCAGTTGCCCATCAAGAAGTTACTGAAATCTGCATGCATCATAAGGTCTGGCTAAGAAGCAAATAATGTAGAGAAATTAGTATCACCGGAAAATATAAAAAACCCAATATCATTGTTATTTTCTTTGGAAGTCCAGAAATTAACACTAACCAACCCTTCTGGTTAAAGACTGCCTTGTTTACCACAAGCCTTTCTGATGTTAAGACTGCAATGATGTCCAGCAACTGAGTTGGAAAATATCAGAAAAAAGCGTTCTGGAGAAACACACCTCATACCCTGGCTGCTTTACTTGCTGGGAGTATTTAAAAGGTTTGTTTCATTATGTTAACCTCTGAGCAGTTTTACTCAACTTCTATCTGATTTCTAAGTCTGCTATGCTTTTATTTCAGACCTAGAAATGGGTTTCTGCCCAAGAAAGGTGATGCATTCAGAAAAAACTACTTCATGCCATGGACATGTATTTCTCCAATAAGCTTCTTGTCTTTATGTGCAGCATCCCTAAAGACCTAATACGGTGATTTTTTCCAAAGCAAAGAGTTCAAGCTTTGACCATGAGCTTCTCATCTCCTTTTCTTTCTGCTCCTTTCTGTTGCACACTCTCCGTATCACGCTCCTGATGGTGCATTTCATGTCCAGGTTACCCCAACCTTGGAAGGCAAGTGAGCCTTTGGTCTGTAGGCAATGACACTGTATACCACAGAATCTGAACATGAGACATTAAATAATCTATGCTAAACCCCAGAGCTGGCAGAACAGAATCACAGTCACCTCATTTATTTGCCAAGAGAAAGTTGAGCATCAAAAAATTACCCCTCGCACAGAACATCATTAAAGAACCGCTAAACCCCATCACACGTTACCTTGTAAGCTCCAATATTCCCTTTATAGGAGAGCACAGCAAAGAAGAGAAACTATCAGACAGCAAGAGAAAGAATTAGGAAAAGAAATAAATTGTAGTGATGCTCAGCTCTCTAACTACTAAATCACTCTCCCTCAATATCTAAGACTCAATGGTGAAAGAAAACAACAAAAAATTCTCTGAAAAATGTGGTTTGTCACTTCACATTTTGTCCTGCATCTGAGTTACATTAATCAATACAGTTTGCATTAGGGAAATTATCTTTTCTAAAAACTTATGCTGTGTCAGTGCTATAGAAATACTCCACACCATCTATTTTAGTGATTTCCCTCCTTTCTTTCTCTAATTTCTGTATGTCTGAGCACAGTTATACACACTGTCATACATGAAATAATTCTGAAAATTATAGTCAAAATTATAGTAAAAAATTATGCTGTCATACATGTAATAATTCTGAAAAAAATTAAGAACAGTGAAATTTTAACCCAGAAATTTGTGGTCATAGAAGATTTTCATCTATCTCATGTGATATACTCTAGCCACACCTAGGTGAAACCCCAGAGAATGCAAAATGCCCTACAATGATCCACTTAGAAAAATGTTTACAGTGACCGGATGCACAGCAAAATGTTCACTTTTCCAACATTCATCCAAAACCAAGGATACCTCTATGCCAAATCAGTAAGTAGCAACTTTCAAGCAAGCTGAAATCATTCTCTAACCAAGCTTTTCCAATAGAAAACCCAAATTTGCCAAAATCAAACTATATTTCACAGAAAACTCCAGTGCCACTCTGATGAGAGCTGGGCAGGCTTTTCAAGTGACATTCAGCAGCTGCCGTGGAATCTCTCCCCCTATCCACCAGGAATTCAAAAGACCCGACAAGCTGAAGACGCTTTCAGGATCTTCCTGCACCCACTACAGCAAACCTGCCAACTGGGGGTTAGTCTGGGCTGCACTGCCCCGGACTCAAGTCTTCTGTTAAACACATTAGGCAAAAATACATTATGCTTTTATATATCAAACAGAGGAACTCAAAACTTGGTACAATACGTGGTACCACAGTCTTTACAGCTGGTACCAGGCAGGCAAGGCAGCAGCCACAGCTGGAGCCCACCAGTCGGATCCTGTGTTTGCTGGTGGTACAACATCCCTGGGGATAATTCCTGCACTGGAACGCTCAGGTTTCCAGCATAGCCCATTCTTCCTACAAAGGCCAGGTCCAAATGAGGTTCTGGTAGGATGTGGCCATAACTAAACACTGCCTCACAGGTTACTCTCCTTTAGAATTTGGCTTCTGACTATCAAGACATATATGATAAAAGATAAAGGAACATCTGGTAAAAATTGCTGTTGCGATTTAACTTTGCTTGCTTTAAGATAAATTTCTTACCATCATGCACTCACAGACATTTTACAACGCAATACACCACACTCAATCCATTAGCCAGAGCCATTTACAGGTATTTCATAAAAATGTGCACCACATCCGGATGTTTTATCAGCATCCCATAGTACAGCAAACTACACAACCCTCAGAGAGTGAATAACTTCCACAAACAATTTATAATATACTGTGAAGAGCTTATAAACACTCCTAGGTGGTTAATTTTTTTTTTTCACATTTTCTCACTATAAATGATTGACTACAGTTTATGTCAATACTGCCTGGAGAATGAGCTGTCACTATAGAAACAGTGACAGCAGTGAAGTCCTTCCTCCCTCTCCTGCACACAAAAGTCCGGGAACAAACATATTCTTGTTATTTCTTAGATAATGAGTGCACACTGTCAAGTCCTGAGCAAAACTCAGGATTTTTCACTTGGTTTTCAAATGCATTTTTTATTTCCAGTCTTCACAACAGCTTTTCCCTCCCTGTAAAAAGCTCCCCCACTTTGGAATTGCAAAATTGCTTGTGAAGCATTCTGAAAACAAAAATAGATGAGCACTGCACTTAAAGGAATTATAATCCATGTTTATTTGAGATATAAATATAGTTCGGGAATGGGAGAATGCTGCTTGGGGGAGGGAAGGGAGCAAGGGTGAAATTTTGCTTGTGCTGCAAAGAGCCTCAAGTTACTACACTATGCATTATAATTTTCAGATCAATTCACCAAAATTGTATCAAGTTGTCTACAACCAAATACCCCACGCATAGAATTAAGCTTGTATAAAATCCTTTCCCTCCAGATAAGCTTGTACAGGTAATGGATCAATTAATGCACATGCTGCTGTGGAATCAAGCCTTGCTATGGTAATTTTCCAAAACACAAGTATGTTTACAAACTACAGCTGAAGGCTTAGAAGACGAAAATAATTATTTTACAAGCTCTATATTAGTCTTCTAGAAAAGAGCTGGGATGAACTTGCTAGTGACAGCAAACATTTTTTCAAAATAAACAGAGTGGTATGTTAAAAATGTGCATCTACAATTGGTTTTTCCCCAAGAAACAGCAGATACAGCAACAGTTTAATGTGAAGAAAAGTTTAAATCTAAAAATATAGCAAAAAATGGTAAAAATCCCATCCCATCTTAACTTCCTTCCCTTTCTGAACCCCTGCATTAAGGCAATGCTCTCATACGGTCACTGAAGGTTTTTTTGACATTGCAGAAGGCTGAAAGGAATATTTCTTTCTCTCTCTCTCTCGCATTCAGAGAGCCTGAGCACAAGAGGAGCTATTCAAGCCGTGATGGAGTGCCTCACAGAGACTGCAATATGTTCCCAGTTGGCAAGCAGAGATCTGTTTGGACAGTGAGCCCAGCCATCCCCTCGGCAAACACCAGCATTCCTGGGACGCGGCGCAAGGAGCACTGCGGGCCCTTGTCGGGGCTCTCGCAGCCCATCAGGTTCGGGCTCCAGAACAAACACCCCTTTGTGCCCCGCTCACAATTCAACGGGCTCTACAAGAAAAAAAGCTGTCTCCCTCCACTCAGAGTTAGGTTAGGATCCAAAAAAATATTCAAAAGCTGGAAAACAGGGAGGAAGTACCGTGGAATTATGTTTAAGTGTATCTTTAGTAGCTTAAACTTTTGGACAATATTACAAATCTGCCTTTGGATGCTTATCTGGTTCCTAATGCTATGGCTTTTTGAGTGTTTCTAAAGCAACTAATCACAATCACCAAGCCACAAACAGGCTGCAAGTTAGCAGTGGGTATTAAAACTAAAATACACCCTCGGCCAAGGTACAGCAAACTGCAGCTTTTATCCAGCCAGCAGTGGGAGCCTTCCCTAGAAATCCACGGAGAGCTTCTGCCTCTCCTGATCGCATCTGCCTCTCAGGTGGGCACAGAGATGTTCACACACCCTCGCCAGCCTCCTGCCACCCATTCTGGCAGGGGTATTGCAGCTTCATGCCTGCACTCCTTCCCCTCTGCCCCACCTCGCTGCATCCCTGCAGGAATGAGCCAAGGCTTCATCTCCATCTGTGGTTTAACATCAGCTCCTGCCTCAGGAAGCTGAGAAGTCTCTGCCATACAAAGAGACTCTGACATACGGCACCAGGCCTCCAAGCAATCAATGGAAGTAATTAGCTTTTCTCTGCCCGACGTGTGCTCCATCTTAACTATTGCTATTTTGAACTTGTGGAATTCATTAACTCAGCCCTAACGGAGAGACCCGCAACTTCTACACGCTTAATCAAACGTCCTGCTTCAAACAGATTCGTGGACGGGCAGATTCAGAGAAAAAAAACCTTAAAACTACAAAGATCCATGAGAACAGCCCTGTTTGAACACACTAATGCCCTCCTACGAAGGGGCATTGCATCACCACAATCCCACCTCCTCTTCTGAATCTGACACTTGTCCCCGGTACATTCAGTAGCTGAGCTGGCAGTGGGTTTTTTTGGTTTGTCTGTTGTTGGGATTTTAGGAGGGGAGAAGCACAGAGTAAAAGCAGGAGCAGTTTTCTACTCTGATACACCCCAGTTCAAGAATAACCTTCCCATGAGCTCCTTGACACATTCAGTGAAGAGATGTAAATTCCTTCTCCAAAGCTTCAAAAGGCATCGTGCAAAGGAGGAGTAGGACAAAAAGGGTAAGTGGGATCCCTGAAACTCATGGGATGTTTTTTTCATTTGCCTCCCAGCTTCCAAGGCTGGCAGCACCACATCTCTCAGGTACTGCCCTGCAGCCCTCAGCAGAGCTCCATAAACGTTAGGAGAGCTTGTGCGTATGGAAAAAGTCTGTATTTGCACAGCAATAATACACCACTCACCATAAGCCTAAACATGAATCCCAACCAAAGGGCTTTCCCTAAATGAAGGGGATGGGGGTCTCTTTAAACACTAAGTGCAACAAAATTATACCATGGAAACTCTGGGACATTATTCAAATCATCCACATGAATAAAACATCCCACTTTTGCCAAGTTTTGTTCAAGCTGACTTCAGCTTTCTGCTTAAACAAACCTCAGGCAACACTGACATCATTTGTAGCAGGGGCAGCATTTTATTTAAGCTTGAAATCTGAGGGTGTTGGGTAGATTACCAAATAAAGAGTTGATTTTTCATCTAAAGAATCTCAAATGACCTGACTTCAAAGGCTGGATTTAGACTTACTAAGCCAATGGAAAACAAACATCTTTAATCTCCACACTGACATTAAACTCAAACAGAAAATAACTCTGGGAAAAGCCCTTTATCATCAGGCTACTACACAGAAATAGGGGAAAGGTGGGGAAAAAAAATCCAGATTATCCTACATGAATAGCCTGCCTCACAGGCAAGGTTACCTAGTTCCTCTCTTCCTGCTATCTTTTTCCAGTCCATTTTACTCCCCTTTTCTTCAAATGTTAAATTAAGCCAGGCACTGAGCCTTGATTAACACACCTGAACACTGAGAATTTACTCCAGGGCAAATCCAGGCATTTAGACACGTATGCAAACACCTAAATTATCCATCCTCTGCATTTAGATGCTACTGCACCTTAGCTAAGAAATAAATTACACATGAAAGAAGACAGGTCTGGCAGCACCAAGTGATCATTTTTTGGCCATGGAGATACCAAGTTATTAGACCTGAGGCCTTATTTCAGTATGGGATTCAACTCTGCCTGTTCCTTGTCTCTGAAGACCAGAAACCATGTGCCTAGCTAAAAAAAGACATACTAAAATCAATCATCTTCTTCCCCGTCTCAACAAAAACTGCTCAGAAACCTAAAATATACAATACTGCCCAAAAGAAGAGAGAGGGTGGGGAAGGAAACCATCTCCTTTACCACAGGAACATGGCCACCAAATGATGAGCAGCCCAGGCATACGGAGGTGACAATCCTCCACTGAGATGAAACAGGCTCTGGGTTTGAAAGCAGGAGCGGTTTAACAATGAACAATGGAAAACAATATTCAAAGAAGATGCCACAAATTGTTTGAAATTACACGATGAAATCTATTTGGGGGAATTCCAACACAGAACCCAAGGCAGCACATCTATCCTGTATTCAGGCACGAGAATGTACGTGATCCACTGAAAGCTGTTGCAAGCCTCACGACTCAGACTTATAACAACATATCCACAAGTAATAACATGCCATCACATTTCTTTTTTAAACAACAGCATTGCCCTTCTTTTGAAAAGGAGTATCAAGTTTCCGGCTGAATAAATTGAGGGAGCCTCATTATTTTTAGCACGCTAAGTGAGCCTGTCAATCACTTACATAAATACATACAATTAGTTTGATCCAGCAAGATCCTGAACACATGTAATTCTCAGACTTTAGAAACCTGACCGACCCACAAAGGCACACACAGTATCTCACAAGTATGGAATTACATGTACTGCGTGTAGCTTAAAAATACAGAGTGGTAGAAATAAGGCACTAAATGGAGAAGTCCCAATGCTCCCTTTGCACAGAGGCACTGAAGCATCCATCCAAGTTTTTTTGGATTAATTTTATCATTCCAGTGCTGTCAGGTGGCACATGGGGCTGAACTCCACCCCATCTTCGAGGTGCACACAATAAATAAAACTCCATTGCTTAAAAGGACAGCACACCCCTGAAGAGCACATGATCTTTGGTGAAGTTTTGGCAACTTTCCTCCAATTCACCTGCAAGTTTTAACAACACAGAATATCAGTCTCCATGGGGCAGAACAACACAGTGAACCCATGAGTTACCAAATGCAACCAGCACTGGGCAGATGCCCCAGCAGAACACAGCAGGAGTTTCTGCCAGGTCATTACACCTTAATTTAATCTGCAGGCTTGCAGACAACTCTGGGTAGGTGTCTGAATCTGACTTGCCAAATTAAAAGTTTGAGAACACAAAATGCACGATGCTGCTAAGTGGAAAGCATTTTAAAATATTCTTGAATGGAATTGTTGAATATTTATGGACAGAAGCAGATCAGCTGTAACCGGAATGGAAAACCACCCACATTCCAACCCCCACCTTCAAAACATCAAGCTGGGAATTTGTGATGTACAACCTCAGAAAGGTCTTCAAGGAAATACAGCCCAGGGTTTAACTACCAATTCTGCTTTTGTCCAGATGGAGAAAATAGCTTTTGCAACTAAAGGAAAACCCATTACTACTGAGGATAGGGAGTAGATGGAGCCAGACTCTTTTCCAAAGTGCATGGCGCTATGATGAGAGGCAACAGACAAACTCAAACACATGAAATGGCAATCACATATAATGAGGACTTTTTTTTTTTTTTTTTTTTTTTTTTAAAAACTCACTCACCATAAGGGTGATCAAATGATGGGTTGCCCAAAAAGGCTATGGAATCCCCATCCTCAGAGATGTTCAAGACTCAGCTGGAGAAGTCCCTGAGCCACCTGCTCTGTTTGGCTTTGTGGATGGCCTTTGGAGATCCATCTAACCTAAATAATTCTATGATTTAATTTTGCAGGAAAAAGCTTTCATGCTGCACATAAGCCTGGAGAGGGCTGTCTACAAAGGTTTCTTAAAAATACAAGAATTAAGAAACAAAGTCATGTAAACAGCATGAAATGTACTATAATAATGAGGAAAGTTTACACAATACAAGGTTTCTACTCGTGTCTGTTAAGTGAGTTACGGTCTGTTAATTACTCCATGGCAGCCAGTTTCTTATGAACCCACTAGGCATGAAAAGAATGTGAGGAATATCAGGTAGAAAACACCTGGAAATTTCTTCTGCCACAATTTGTTTCAACACTTACTAATACTGTGTGAATTATTTAGACAAAAAGACAGGAATGCACCAGAGTACAAGGAAAGTCTAAGAATCTTTGAGACATTTCATTTTTGGAACTTTAATCCTGCTACCTTTTCAAAACCTATCAGTCTTCCTCTGATGTAGGGTAAACAGTGTGGGCAAAGCAACTTTTCTCTTGAAAGCGCTGCTTCTAAATACTCCTGCCATCAGCAAGAGCTCCTAAACCAGGCAGGTCACTGTTGATATGATCAAACAGCAGAGTTATTTAATGAAGTCCACTGGATAAAAAATTACCCAGCCTGCATTCATCTTTGAACAGTGATATTGTTTTTCCTTTATTTAATTTTAAGACTGCCGTTAAGAAAGCCTATTAAGAAAGATTTTTTTAAGCTCTTGAAAGCATAGCTGGATACTTTGTACCACTGCTACTCATGATCAGCATTAAAATCACTATAATCAGATAATTTCAGGGCTTTAGGGAACCATGCTCTACCATCTGGGGACTGACCACACTGCAGTAAATCAGGCACAACTCTATAGATGTTGAAGGAATTTGTATTATAAAATTATCAAAATTAATCTTACAGGCCATGTTTTGCTATGTACCAACTTTAGTAACAAACAGGACCCAAATGCTAAAAAAAGCTGGTAACAAATAACAGCTGATAGCCAGGAACAGTTTGCAGATGGCAGGAGAACGCCACCAGGAGTGGGACCCATGTGGCACAGGCTGAAAATGTCCATCCAGGAGCCCTGTCCGTGCTGTGGCTGTGTCCATCCTCTTCTGCCTGAGCATCACTGGAGCACTCACAGCTCGAGAAACAGGGAAAGAAACCATCCTGCAGGACTGGGGGGGAGTGGGCTTTGCTAAGAGTCACTTCTGCAACCACTAAAAGAAGGAGATTTTCTCCATCACGTTCACACAAATATTTCTTGTTCTCCAGAAATACTTCACTGGTTATTGGGGTCCTCAGCGACTGGATCAACCAAAAAAGTCTGTACTACAACATGCATGTTGTACATAAATGTTATGTACTACAATATAAATGAGATTTCACAAGATGGGGTAGAAAGCAGACTAAGAAGATCCAGAGGGTTTAAGAGTTTGGCATTAAATACGTGAAAAACCAAACCTTGAGACTGGTCTCAATAACATTTGTTCAGTTACTGTATATAAAGATGCATTTTTCTATACCCAAGTTTCTCAATGCTTGGAAACATTTCCAACACAAGCGGTACAAACTCATCCTGGTGAACTAATGCATTAATAACCATCAACTTAAACTCCTCAAAATTTACTTCCATGATAATTCTGTGAGGACTCAACAGGAGAAGAGTTGCTCTAAGTGATTGCAGGATTTAAAAAACAAAAAATCCCTCCAGACTTAGAAAGTGTTCTGACTGCACTGAGGCATCTTCTACTCCAAAGAAAATGTTCCCACTCCGGTGGTACAAAGTTCCCCCTGCACACACAGGCGGCACCAGAAGAGGCATCCGCTTATTTGACTACTAGGAATGTTTACTGGGTCAGTGGTTACTAAATAAACCAGGCATGCAGACTTGCAGTCACTCCAACAAACCAACCCCCTTCTCAAGTGTCATGAGACAAGCGCAGCTCAAACAAATTTGGAAATGAGTCTTTAATCAGCAGTTTCTCCAAGTTCAAGATTATCCTGTTTTGCGTCTCCGACTAGGCACAAGATGACGATTTTTGGTTTTGTTAAGCAGAAGTTCCATCAGAGTGCTGTTGTAAAAGGGAACACTATTTCTTTTAGTCATAAAATGTATGAAGTCACCAACAGTTGCCTATCCTGGGTTGGCACTAACCAGTGCTATCCGTGTGCATCCCCATTCCAGCTGGAGAGCCCTGTAAAGGACGCTCAGCAAGAATACTTAACGTGTGTCAAAAATATTCCAAGCTCTCACAAAACCCTTCTGTTAGGTTTCCTGGTTTTCCTGAGACATGGGACAGAGCGAGTGATTTGCAAAAATCCTGCACATGCAGCAGCAGGAAGATTTCCAAAGCAACCCGGTACAAGCATGACACGGGAGGACAGGCAAATCCCAGGAGCCGCTGGATGTCGGAGCCATCTCTGTGATAAAGCTGCCTGGCAAAGGGAAAAACACCGGGGCCGAAAATCCCCCAAGTGCTGTTTTACAGCAGGGGTGTGGGATGTCTCCATCCTGCCACAGGCCCCTGGGAAAGGCATCTTTGGAGGGGGAGAAAGGCAAACAAACAATAAAATCACCCAAGGAGCTGCCCACAAAAAGTATTTAGAACTGATGATGCTTTTGTCAAACATTAAAACACACTCCAGACAACAAAACCAGCTGAATTTTTCAGCCCTCTCCTCCTCTTCCTGCAAGTGGAACCAAAGGATACATAAATGTGTTTTCATATAGGAAAATAATTTAAAGCTAAATTATTCCCCTAAATTCTTTTTATATTAAATCACCTTTACTTCATAAAAATGGGAATATTTATGCAAACACCTTTTGAAGACTCCCACTTACTTTTGCATATACCCACCAAGGAGAAAATTATCTACCTATTTTTTTAAAAGAACAAAAGGCTTTTCCTCCGGTGAATAATTAATTAATTTTAAAATTAATCTTGTTTATTAAATGTTGCCTTTTGAATGAGCAAAGCTTTTAGTTTTGTCAAAGCTATTAACAGTGGCAGTTGTACATTAAGCAAATTAAATATTCAGCAGCCTCACTTCAGTGCCCTTTTGTAATTGCAGATTGGTTACCAAACACCTCATCTCTTTGGTAAATAAAAGGGTATTTCTGCATTTATTTTAAAAGCTGATTTTAGAATTCAGTAGAGATTTTATGCAAGTTATTATGACAATTATGTAAACATCCAAGGAATTTTTGCTTTTACAGAAAATCACAGCAAGAGTGCACTTCCTAGGAACTGTCCCCACTCCATGTTTAGAATTCCTTGGATGCTTGAGCACTATCATTTCAGCATCAGGGCAAAAGTAACTGCAAGAATAATGATATGTGGCCGTGGAGATAAAGCATTGTGAAATAAGGATGGTCTGAAAGGTTTTGAAATCAACAGATTCCACTTCACAGCAAAATAACAGAGCACATGAAGTGGAAAGGTCTGCTCTTAATAAAAGCTTGAATGTGCACTAATTCTCACAATTGCTATTAACTGGGAGAAAAGACTCCAAGTATCTTGTTTTCCACGGTGACCAGTGATCCAGCTGGAAAGATAAACCAGGAGTAATTCTTGTGCCGTTGACTTTCTAGCTATGGCAGAGCATTATCTCTGATCAGCCACCAGCTGCACCAATTTCACCTATTACCTTGAATAAAGTTGGCTCAGTCACTACAGAACTGCTCCCAGGAAGAAGGAAGGTGGTGCCAGCACCTTTTTCTACAAGGTATTTGATTGTACCCTTGGGAAGTGAAACATCTGATGTCTCCTCCGTGCCAGGAGGGACCAAGAGCTCCATCACCTCACACCCATATTGCACACAAAGCCCTCACACCAGGTAAAACCCTTCCTGTCTCTAATTTACACTTAAAAGGTCTGTGAGACACAGAGGAAATTATAAGAAAGAAATCAAGGGAGGGGGTGCTCTAGGCACAAGTGAAGCTCCCATACAGCTACACTACGTTGATAGTCTTGTGGAGAACCAAAAACTGCTGATTTTCATCAATTCTCTCATCAGTCCTGGGTGGA
The DNA here is from genome assembly GCA_013397775.1 of Eulacestoma nigropectus. Lineage (NCBI taxonomy): Eukaryota > Metazoa > Chordata > Aves > Passeriformes > Eulacestoma > Eulacestoma nigropectus. The sequence continues at coordinate 186,312 of VZTE01000118.1, forward strand.
GATTTTAATTTTGGCCTTTTCAGGCACAGTTGCACCTACAGACAACCAGTACAGCCCACTGTGCTCTGCATTCCCAGCTGAAGCAGCCACTGGGTATGATGTCTACCTGGAGAGCAATGGAAATAGACTGGTCCCAGTTTGCATTTGGTATGAACTGTCTGCAAGTGTGGTTTACCAAAATAATCCATATACTCAAGCTGTTCTAAGGCACAATACATTGTATTTTGCACATTATTACTTACACAGAGAGGTGTTTAATGGAAGAGAAAAACCTGAAGTCTCACAAACCTGAGTTCAATAGGTGTTCAAGCTCCCTTTTGTTTTAATTAACATGACATTATTTTTGTGGCAATCTACATATATCACACTACGTGCAGATTTAAAAAAATTAAAAGCACTGCCCAAAATCAAACCCACGACGAGAGAAATGAAAGCGACCCAGACAATGCTACGTGCAGGATTACAAAGACAACATGGGAAAGCATCAAGAGTTTGGAAAGTCTTTCTGGGTCACTCACTGTTACAGCAGCAGCTAAAATTATACTTTAACCTGGCTTGTCTTGCAGTATCTAATACTCAGCTCGGATTTCAGGTAATGTGAACCCGCCTGCAAAGATACCTTTGCAATATGTCATTCCAGATAACACACCCAGTGAAACAGGTGCAGTTAAGGCACAGTTTTATGTTTGACTTCATGAGCTCACAAAAGCGGAGCTACAAGACCAGTTTCAAGCAGTCTGCAGCATCTCCTACACTGCCAGGGCACAGACAGGCAAGGGGGTCCACTGGCACACAGGCAGGATGTGCTATTTTTGAAGTCACCCTAAGTAGACATAAAAAGTGTGTAAGAATTTGATAAACAATCTCCCCAGCGATCACACAGATGAACTGATAGCCTTAATTTTCACTACTCACCCAAAGAGATTGGAAAGCGGGAACACGGCTCTACACAGCGCTGTCACACAACTCAACCAACAGCCTGAGACTGGAAGCAGATTTGAAGACTGAAAATTCACAGCATTAACACACAAAGGGAGTGGAGAAGAAGCCTTAACACTTTTAGTACTATTTCTAAATTTTTATTACAGAAGGCTGAATATTATTACTGATTATCAAAGAGCTTGCACATGAATCAACTTTTCATTCAACTGAACTGATTGCTGAAGACAGAAGTGTTTAATACACAACAAATGTTTATAAATCCTTTTACTTCTACAAATAAAGGATATAAAAATTTGCTCTTTCCCCTTCAGCAGGAGGGTGAATCCCCACAGGTATCAAAACCAGTTGACACGAGTCTAAGCAAACAAGTGGTGTTTCTTTAGATGCAGTGATTAGGGTCTATGACACTGAAATCACCATTAGTGTAACACAGAATCTGCTAAGGTATATACATAGAATTGTATAACAGAAAGATACCTTTCTCTTGGCTTAGACATTATGTAGTACCTTTACTGGGTGGTGAGGCACTGCAGCAGGGCTCTGGCTGCCCCTGGATCCCTGGAAGTGCCCAAGGCCAGGTTGGACAGGGTTTGGAGCAGTCTGGGATAGTGGAAGGTGTCCCTGCTCATGGAAGGGGTTGGAACGAGATGATCTTTAAGGTCCCTTCCAACCCAAAATCATTCCATGATCTTAACACAACATCCTAGAGGAAAACGGAACTCTCACCCCACAGTCTATTGCAAGGCTCTTACACTATTTCAGTACAATTAAAATGTTTTATATATTTTATGCTATACATAGTATGTAAGTGACCCTGTGGCACGCTCATCCACCCCCACACATTGCATCTAAAACATTACAAATGTTGCTACATTCTCTCTTTTCAGCTTTCCCTCACAAAACACAAGGAATCTTGAACCACCAAGACCAACTGAGGAGCTCCACCAACAAGTTCATTTTCTACTCCTTTGGTCTAATTATTTAGGTCAGTCTCTAACAAAGTATTTGCTGGCACACAGTAATAAATTTTTTTCTTTTTTTTTAAGGTTATAAAAAGCTGCTGAAGGAAAAGGAAAATCAAAGGTGTAAATAAACCCACAAATGTTAAATGAATGTCTGGTATTTTGATGTTGGACTTAACAAATGCATTTTTCCTTCAATGCAAACCATAGTCCTTGATTTTTAATACTTGCATGAATCTATAAGCATGCATTTCAATATTCTACTTTGTATTTTGAACCAATCAGAGATACAGATTATGATCCATTAGCAGCTTATAGGCTCAAGATGATGTGAAGGAGTTGTAGAAACCAACCTCACTTTGAAGGAAGAAAGTAGTTTCAGAGGTTTATTTAAGGAACCTCACATCCTTAACACAAGAAAACACCAGACAAATAATAAAAGGAGTTAACTGCTGCAGTCTAACTTCCTTACTTTTAATATCATTGTGTCATTAACAATCTCATTACCAGCTTGTGCTCCAAGTCAAGCGTTACTGTTTGAATTCTTATACTTTAAAAGGAAATGCACATAACATCTGGCAGAATAATAAAGGAAAATACGGATTTTCTGGTTCACATCTGTGTATGTTAAACACACAAACTTTTTAGGGTTTGTTCTAAAAACATTGTCCTATAACAGTTAGGATGTCAAATTTAAATAATCTTATTAGAAGGCTGAAACAAAACACAGACCGTAGACAAAACCCTAAACAAAGTTTAAAAAAGCATATGCTAGAAACAGCTATGCTTTTAAAGAAAAATAAAGCCTTCAACTCCCGAGGACTCCCACGGATAATAAGTCAGCAGTAAGACAACCATAGCTATGCATTTATTTGCATCAGCTGGACATCAGAAGAAAACACTAGAGCATCGCAGATGTTGCTTTCCAGCTGCACACACTCTCCCATTAAAACTTGGTATACATTCAAAATGTTGACAACACTGTGAAGGAAGGAGCTCTAACAGAAATGTGTTGATCCCAGCACCACAGTGGACACAGGACATCACCTGCAGTATGGATTTACCATGATGGCTGGTCCAGCTGACTCATATTCCTTCTTGCAAACAGGTCTCTAAACCAAAACGTGAAAGACCACCTGCAGGCATTCCCTACTTTCTCCAGCTAACTTTAAAATGAATGGGTCGTTTGATATTGTCCTGTTTTGAAACAACATACTTTTGTCTCCCCAGTGGTGTTTATGAAGCCTAGGGTTGGTTAACAAGTTTGAAGGACACATTTTTGCCACATTACTGAGGGAATGCGGCGAGCTATCCTGGCAACCTGAACACTAAAAAATAATTCACATTATAAAACCTGCAAGCAGGAATAACCAGAAAAATATTTTCACATAATTTTGCTTCCAAGTATCAAGTTAGGGGTTTTTTTTATTAACAAATATTTGCATTATTAGAGCTTTATTAACATCTGCTGACAAAGCTCAAGGTGAGGGAAAAATGATCACACTGACAGTTTCTTTCAGCCTCCCTTGTGACAAGGGTTTTTGCATTCCTGTGCCAAGGGCATGTCTGGCTAAGGATAGTGATCTCTGCTTCGATGAAAGCAGGCACCGTGTTTGATCTGCCGAGGGCTCTGCCTGGGTATTGTCCTGCTCATCTCCCAGAGCCACGGCAGCACTTACTCCTGGCATTCCCCAGCATCCCACCAGCACCGTCCCCATGTGCCGTGTCTGCCTAAAACTGCTGCCTTTGTACACAAATATGTGTATTTCAGCAAGAGCCGGGCTGCCCAGAAAGTCCACTCTGGAAAGCTCTTTGGTTTTCCTCTGTTTTGCACTCTCAAGATTTTACCAGTTACTAAGACGGGGCTTTTTTTGTAAAACCACATGCTACCAAAGGCCCCCAAAATTATCAGCATGTGAAAGAAACTTGCTTTACACCTTAACTGTATTGTGTTTAATTGATGGGAGTATGACAAGCACATCTTTACCTCTCTAGAAAACGAAGTGCCTATTTCTAGAGCAGCAGCTGCACCTCCTTCTGTCTGTGCTCCCCGCAGTTTGTGCCAAAAGAGGAAGGACTGAGCATCTCCACCAGCTTCACGCAAACCAACTCTTTGTAAAGGCCTTAATCCAGATCCATCCCACCAAATTTTCAGATGCTGAGGTGGCCATGAACACCCTTTTGTCCACGCCTCTTGATTGTCCAAGGCACCCCTTGGGATGTCCTTCCCGTTTCGGAGGGAACCAAGGTGCTGGATCCACCCCCAGTGACTGCCTGTAGTTACGTGAAACACTGAAAAGTCTTTGATCACACTCATCAGAGTAACGAGTGTACCAGAAGCAAAATCGTCTCACAGTTATTTCATTTTCGGCTTCCATGGGATTTCTCAGATTCTTCAGATTTCTCACTTTCTGAGCTCTTCATTTCTTTTCAGTGAAATACTTACTGACAACTATTGGTTGGCTAATACAAAAACAGGGTTTTGAAATTATTTGCTTTGAAGACATGGTGACCAAATATCTGAGAAATCTCCCCAAAACACAAAAATCAGAGAAACTGGGCAACTCTCAGCATGTTAGTCAGATGAAAAAAAATGTTACTGCAGGGACATGGGAAATGGAATTGTCATCTCTGTGCTTTGATGTGCAGAGGAAAGTATTCTATCTTCTAAAAAAAGTAACTGTGATCACATTCTGCTATTCAATACCTTGCATTTCAACAAAGAGGACTGTTCGATATTTTTAACAAATAACAGAAATAAATCAAAGCTCTATTTCTGAACTGTCTGAAGCCACGTGTCTTCCCCAGCTCCCCACACAGTCCCTGCTGCTCTCCCTCCTCCCCTCCTCTAACTCCAGAGGCCAGTGACCTCCCAAAGGCAATAAGCTTTCTGATTCTATTTAGTATGTTTAGGTGGCCCCTATAATATAGTAGTTTAATTGTAAACAAGTTATTGTAATCACAGGTGCTTCTACTGAGAACTTAAACATGGAATAAACAAATTGACTTATGTAGGCGGAGAAGGAAGGAAAATGGACTCTCACTGTCCACAACCTCACATTATTTGGCTGTAATATATATTTTCCCATCTGCAAGCTAAGCAACAGCTCCACTGTTCTCAGGGAGAACCTGAGAGGTGTATAGTGCACTACAAATCCTTTCCTGCCTGTTTAACAGCTGACAGTAAGGAAAAAAAGAAGGAAGTTCAGATGTGCTTGGCATGTGTTGGGAAGCTACAATACATTTGCATCCACAAAACGTTATTATTAAGTAATAAGTAATAACAAGGCAGAAAGATTTCCTTCCAAGTCGTTAAAATTTTCCAAGCCGACGGATCCCGATTCGTCACAACATAACTATTCCATCGTACGGATAAAACAAATGCATCCACTCTGGCAGGCGCTACGGCCACGCCGCACCTCGGAGCATGACATGACGCACAGATGCTGGCAATCTGGGGAGGGGGTGGCAGCCTGCTCCACACATCTGTTATTGTGGGAAAAAGCCATGTTGGTGTTTTGTCAAATTGCTCTATTAGTAATGAATACAGCTGTTTCACATCGGATAATCTGTGTTGCAACACTCCGCTAAGTGACTCCGCACGGAACTATGCCCTGCTGTTCATGCTCAGCTGTAATTCTGATTATCAAGGGAGATGCCACTCTGCTTTTGAAATAAAAAAAAAAATGTTGAGCGCAGCTGTTTGTGCTTCAAGGAATGTCAAAATAAATTTTTTCTCCCTGCCGTGTATGTATTTTTCACTGGAAATCACAATGTATTCTGGCATTAGGGCAACTGCCCACTGGTCACACAGAGATGTGCCAAGTGTCTCTTCAGCCTTGGCTGACAGCAAGGATAGTGCTGACCAAGGTTTTAGCATAAACACATGAGAGCCTGAGATGTTACCACCACCGCAGGCTTCAACTTAAGTTTAAGTGAAGGAAAATACGAACATCCTCCTTTCCTTGATAAATCCCTGAAATGAAATAAGTAAATGATTATCACTGCTCACAGACTACTGAAAGTCAAAGGAACATCCCAGCGCTCGAGGTTACATTTTTTGCTTACTACCCTCTTGTCACATCTGAGACTGATGCTACACCAAACACATTCCCTCTTACAAAGTCATTTTCAAACACGAAACACCAAGTCCTAAGTCTACTGAGATAGTAGCTATTACAATAACGTCTTAAACCAGGCTACAGGTGCAGCACTGCTCCCCTTTGCAACCCTGGGCTTGCAATGCGAACGTGGAATGTGCGTCAGTTTTCCCCACAGAGCTCAGCTTTCAGACTTTGTGCAGCTACAGACAAACCTGAGGACAGAGCCCCTTTGTGTGCACGGCCAGGTGGGGAGCTGGGTCCCACTGCTGGCGGACACCTCGGAGGAGCCTCTCTTTGTCTGCAGGTAACAAAACCCTCCGCTTCCAGCAGATACAGCACAATGGTTAGCAGGATAGGAAAGCATGTGCAATGGTGAAATGAAGCTGATGGTGGTATTTTATACTAAGAAAAAACATAATAAAACCCCACCCCGGTTTCAAGAAGACACTTGGAGGCCAACAAGGTTTCCAGTTTTCAGGCAGTAGCAAAAACTACAAAAAGGAAAAGGGAAAACAGCCAAGTGGAAAGGAAAATTAATTCCCAGATATGCAATCCTATTTGGATGTGTATTTTTGAGACGCTCTCATTCACGGACAAATAGAAACATCCAGTGGACAAATTTCCACTTTTACAAAGTTCTTGGGTAAAACCCACTACCTGCACAGATAGTTCATGTGCTTATACTTAAGCACCAATTTAGTTGCTTCTCTGCCTCATGCACAGACCAAGAAAAAGGCTGATTTATGGTCTCCAGACCCTCAGTTATGGTCAGCCTCTTAAGCTACAGGGGCACACTGGGGGTGCAGGATGCCTGTCACAGCATCCACCCCAAGGCTTTAGCCCAAGATGTATTCTCTCAGTTAAAGTCACCAAAGCTGACTTTTAGCGTGGAAAAATGCTGCAGGTACAGAAGTCCCAAGTGCTTCCTACAGAATGGATGCAGAGACACAACAAAGTACAAAACACGTAGACCAAGTTGTAAGCAAGGCAGGAGGATCTAGAGCAGGGCAAACTGGCATTCTTCGTCTGAATTTGAAATAAGATGTGCCAAGCTCTCAAGTCCAAAAGACATTGTGATTCCCCTCATATTTGGACAGAAGAATGAGACAAACAACAGGAAGAGAGGCCACTGTTTCTGAAGAATTTATATTGCTCTCAAACCAGGGAGAGATTTCCTCTCCACACAGCATCCTTTAGTGAAAGGGTTCCTGAGCTGACAACCAGGGAGAAGCAGGGACTACATGGATTACCCCTTTGTGCACCCCTCACAATCTACTGATCCCCAACAAGTATCTGCAATTTTCCTTGAAAATAAATTAAATGGTTCCCAGATAACTCAAAGAAAAGGCACAGTCCTGCCAGTAGATCTCCCCAGGACTGAAGTGACATCTGACTGCCCAGCACCTCCTCAGCTCAAGTGCCCCTCAGGCATCTGCATTTTCCATTTCTTTCTGGGCAGTTCAGCAGATGATCAGTTCTAGTTCACAGCAGAAAGAAGCCTCAGGTCACCCAAATATAATGGATGGTTTCTTTATGGGCTGGGTTTCAAAAGCCCCACAGCAAGAGCATATGCAGAAGAAACAATAAAAAGGGTCTCAGACAACAGGGTCCCAGACTCTCTTCTGGGGGGCCCATGTGATGATGCCCCACGGCCTCCCAAAGCCTGTGGCACACACACCCAACAAGCAGTGCAAAGCAGGCACTTAAAAACCATCTGTGAACTGAAAAAATAATTCAGCAAGTGGCTTTCTTGTATTCAAACCCCTGTAACATGCAGCTCATGTTCTTAACTCACATTCGTTCATCATTTTCCTACCAGGGTTCATAATTACTGGATAAATAGGTTTGTGAGCTAATGCCACTAAAGTGGAAGTATCCCTCTCATTTCTTCCTTCTCCTGACCTCCTCCTCTTCTTTTTTAGCTCCTGAACTGTGGGAGCCGAGACTAAATGGCAGAAGATCAGTTTTTCCTTCCTGACCAGGCTAATGGGTCAGGCAAATGCCAGCACCAGGCAAAGGAAACAGTGGGAAATGATGCAAAGGGTGGAGAGGACACCATGAGCTCATGTCTTTCAGCAGCAGCTCTCCATAAGGTCAGGTCATTTGTATCAAACCACAACTTTTCCAAAGTCAAAAACAACCGCCATTTTTACCAGTAAAAACTGTCTTCCACTAATACAAAAATCACAAGGAAGAGAAGCACTTCAGAGCAGTACAAGACAGAGCAGACACTTTACTGAACTGAAAGCTCTACAAGTAGCAATACATCCACAGCAAGACTGAAGAACCATTATCCAGCTTCTGAGTTACCATTAAAGGAAAGGTTTGAATGTAGGTTAGACACACTGGAGGACATAGTAATTTGTAGGTAGAATAGAGAAGAGAAAGAAATCAGAAAGGGGCAGAAAAGAGTTCCTTGTGTACAATGAAACAGCACTGGTGGATGCCAGCAAACCAAATAAAATGATAGTTGGGAATAAAATACTATTTTTACTTTATCTCTGTCCAGAAAAATACAATTAAAATTTTGAGCATGATTCTCTACATCATCTTTGGAGGACGTTACTTCGGCCAACAATCTCTCAGACTTGCAGCATGTAGTTTCCCCTCTTTTACTCAAAATACTCTTTAAAAAGACAATGAATCAGAGCATGCAGTTCACTTATGTGCTCTGAAACTCCTTCTGAAGGGGGCAAATTTGCTCCACTGGCTGTTCAGGAATTTGAAGGGTCTCTGGTCCCCCCGAAGGCAGGCAGTGCTCTCACCCCACTGAGCACACAACTGCTCTGGCCACGTTTCCCAGGCACATCTCATAGGGAGAAGCATCAGCTGTCTCCTGAGGGAGTCAGAACGTCAGCTCCACACAGGTCCAAGAGTCACTTTTTACTGAGGGGGCTGGGAAACCTGTGGAGAGAGCAGCCTCTGCTACAAACTGTTGAAAACACCAGCAAAACCCACGTGGAAGCGTGCAGGGCTTAAAAAGAGCCCCATGTTCCTTAGCAGCAGCACTGCATGCTGCCAGCTTTTAAGGGCTATCTGGTTTGAAAGGCAATTTTTCAGCCTCTAACTGCATTTGTACTTAGAACAGAATCACTGCTGCTTTAATGACTCTCATTACATTTTTAATGATAAAAAGTTCAATTTAAAATTGCCCAGACGTTTGCACAAACTGCTTTTAGCAACTCACTAAATGCAAGCAGATAAGACTAACCACTCTGCCTGCCTGGCACATGTATCTTAAAAGTAAAAATAAAGCAAGAAAAATAATATGCCAAATTGGATATTCAAAATGGTTCTTGCCATACAGCTCCTAAAATGATGAAACAAGGGGTTTAAGAAGTTGCAAGCAGAGGAGAGGTAGTAGTATTGAAGGAATATTGCAACTATACAGTCTGGGCTTAGAAAATACCTTCAGTTCTATTTCTGACATAGCAGTTGGCTCAAATAACTGTCTAATTCACTTAACCCATCTTGTGCATAAGCTTTTCTGGCTACATATAGAATGGAAATAACTGTGAATGAGCAGCAGTTGATGAATGCCATTTATCAGTTTGCAGATCTCTATTTCTTTTGTGTATATGATCAAAGCAGAGCACCCAAATTTGATGCTCTGTGTATCTGTGTTGGCCTTAAAGCTGAAATTCATTCAATTTGCTGTGCTTGTCAACAACACAATTTCAGTCTTAGATTCACCCTGAGGAAATCATAAGCTTCTGTTATTTGAACATATAAAAGGCCGTAGTTCAAATAAAGACATGGCATCAATAAATAAACCGGAAAGCCTTTGAACACATCCCACCTTTCTGTTGAGTTAAGCCCCACTTGCAGAGAAGCTGTTGGAGTGAAGAGGCAGAGGAAAAACTCGACTAAAATTTCTGTCATTGCTCACATGCTCATCCAAAGCCATTCACTGCTCCAAGACCCAGCAGAGTATGAAGTCTGTCCTTACACCCTTCTGGTCATAAACAAAAACACCCCTGATCAGCACAGCACCACCACCCACACACAGACATTCACAGCCCCGTTAGGGAGATTAGTCTGCTGTTTATCAACACAACTGGCTTCAAAACAGGGTGAGGTTGGCTGTTGAGCGTGGTATTTACACCACCATCATGGAGCAGGGACCACAGCTAGACCTGCACTACCAGAGAAGTGACAAGACAGTTACAACAGCATTGTTTAAACATGATCTTAACTTAGTGTCTTAATTAATTCAGCAGTTTAAACCACTTCAAGGAAACATATTAAATTCCCCTATATGAAGAAGGGAAGAAGCCCTTTACATAGTAATTGCACTGCACCCATAAGGATTTTGTAAACCAAGACTCCTTGGCTGAGAAACTATCAGGAAAACAGTCAATTCCTGTGCTAAATAATGTCACTGCCGAACAGGGTCACCAGCTCACCGAGGAGCCTGCTAGCCAGGCTGCACACTGCTCTGGCCTTTTGTAAGGAGCAAATTCCAATAGGACTCAAAGAGAGCTGTACCCTGGCTGAGCAAAGGGGATCTAGAAATGCAGGTAATAAAGAAAGATACTGAATATCCCTTTTAAGTATTCTGGGGTAGGTGATCTTTTACAAAGACATGAAGACTTTCACAAGGTAAGAGGAAGAGCCAGGTAAAATTTTCTGCTAACTCCGGGCAGTTCCAGTGGACATGTGACACGTGTGGCATGCAGTGAAATTAAGAGTCCTTAAAAAGACAAATGTACAGAACAAAAATGAATAGGAAAAAAAAAAGGATCAAAATAATTGGACAGTTTGTTCAGCCTAGAGAAGCGGAATTTCTAGGGAGACCTTACACCTGCATATGCTCAGCCTCACACCAGTTGGTACCCAGAGCCTCACATTACCTGGGGATAGCCCTCAGCCATCCTCTGCAGCCATCACAGCCACTTGAAACTGTTAAAGCATTTCACAAAGTACAGAAAAATGTACACAGGCATTTCTGTCCACAAAGGACGGGCACGCAGATGACTCTGGAATAATAACATTAACATGCACATTCATTTTCCCACTGACAAACTCATTACCTCTCTTGCCCAGCCTATTCTGACACATCAGTTATCAGAGCAGCTCGTAAGAACACAGAATGTCCCAAAAGAGAACTTCAGGAGAAGCTTAATGAAATAACCGATTATTCTTCATGTTTAAAAAATAAATAAATGCATGTACACTTCCATGTGACAAGCTCCCCGGGGAAAAATTTGTAAAATAAGCATAAAGTGTTTATTTAACTCAGAGAAGCAATTAAACCATTAAGAAGAGCTCAAAGTAGGCATTATGCTGATTATCCCTTAATTACGTGCATTCACAGCAGTGACAGACAAACCGCAACAATAACAACTATGTTACCATACTCATTTTTTCCTGACCTGGGCACATTCTACAACAAATTCATCAGCAATGTATATTCAAGGTGATTTAAGAGTGATGGTCAAGCATGGAGATACCTGGGATTGCTGCTCCTAAGACCAAGTTAAACATGCCTAAGTTTACTTCAGTCCAAATAGAAAAAGCTATTAATTTATGTGCTTCTCACGATACAGCACGCAACGCTAACAAGAGCACAAATGCAGTTCTCATCTCTCTGTTCCTCTGCCCTAATTGCAGAGGAACTGTCCCCTCCTACACAGGGCTCAGGACCCCCAGAGTGCCCCAGGATGGAGGCAGAGCTTGTTGCGTGCTGTCAAGGCAGGACTAGCAGAAAACACAGTCCCAAAGAGCGCCCTGGGTGAAATTCCAGCTGGAGGAACCCCACTGAGGATCCCAAACCTTCCGCTTCCCTTTGCCTACAGACGGGGATGCGGCTGCAGCCAGCACAGACAACAGCCCGCAGAACGACACCGTGCCCGCAGCCGAGCCCAGACGCAGGAGTTGGAGCAGTTTTTCCACTCGGCAGCAGCCGCATCCCCTGCATCCCACGGCAGGGTAAACAAAGTCATTTTAGAGCTCCCCTGGCAGCGGTGGAAGAAGGAGCCGCCGACAGGAACGCGCTCTGCTCCAGCCCTGGCAGGGCAACGCGGCTGCCAAGGCCCGGAGTCGCCAAGAAAATTACAATATGATAGTCTTAATTACACTAATTGCGTTTCCTGGTATTGAGGCAGGATTAATATAGTGTTTCTTATGCTAGATTTCATAAACACAATTGGTTTCAGCTTAACTCTTCGTAATTGTATTTCACAGTTCTTGCAAACAATTAGCCACCAATTATGTTCATTCCGTTTTGCAGATGACTGATAAACATTCCAAATATCAGAATTTTCCCTCAAGGGAGGCAAATTACTTCTAACTTAAGTAACCTTAATGAAGCCTCAGTGAAAGTCCTGTGGGCAAATCACCCAACGGCACTTGCTTGCCATTTCTATGCTTGCACCAAGGATTAGAAAAACTTACACTTAGAGGAGAGCCACGGCTGGAAAGGCTTTGGAGAGCTGAGTAACCATCTTAAGGCGATAAAATGACCATATATAAATACAAACATATATATATATATTTGAATACATGTATGTATCTTCATACAGTTGTACATAGATACCTATTTTACGTGAAAGTATATGAACATATACACACAGAGACACACATACACAAAAACTTGGTTTACAATTAAACATATTTGAGCTAGTGTAAGTCTCAAGGCTACAGGTGCTGGGAACTGGACTGGAGGGGCCTAATTAATGTCCCACTCCCACCCTACTCGCCACAGTCCCATCATCAAACCGAAGTGCTCACACAATTGAGAATGGCAGGCATTGTGTTTCGGTCCCCTCTCCAGGCACAGCTCCAACATTCAGAACAATCCAGCCAGAAGTGTTCAAAAATGTTATGGTGAGATAATATCGTCTGCCGAGACAAAAACAGTCTTTTATCACGTTACGCCGAGGTCATCTGGAGTGACCTCGCCGAGATGGCATTTGAAGAGCCTCACCCTCGGCAGCAGCAGGCAGGGTAACCAAAACTCTGTGAGTTTCTAGGAATTTTAGGCCGGATTTTTATAAATAACACAGTATAGCCCCGCTTAACATGTACACCACTTAAAAGGTGAAGCTTGGATAAACAGTGTACAGATAGTTATAGACCAAACGGTCACTTACAAAACTCTGCTTGAAAGCTGTACGGTCAAAAAAAAAAATTCCAAGTATTTTGAGCAAAAAAAAATTGCAAGCTCTTGCTTGGCTAGAGCTGGCAATACCAAAGTCTTCCCATAACATAACAATTAGAACACATTTTGCTGACAAAGTCTTATACCAGGGTTTCTGCACAGATTCTTTCTTCCATACCTGCAAGGTCAGGAGCCCTTCACTTGCCAGGAGAAGCAAAAACAAACCTTGCTGATGAGTGATTTGCAATCCTTCCCATACACACCAAGTCCACGTGGCTGTGCTACCAAGTATTTTTTAAGATCTCCTATATGGGGCGTATTGACAGAAAATTAACAGCAGCCCAGAGAGGAAGGCACTGCTTGTGACAACCCATCTACGCTAAAATGTTCCCCCATCTCATTCCCAACAGAAATAAGAGGAATAAACTAAAAAAAACACAGGAGCAAGAAAAAAAAAAAATCACAAAACACTTCATCAAAACTGTTGTTAATAATATAATCAAGAAAGTAAAAAGTCATAAGAAGTAATCAAACCAAGCCTATAAACAAAGCATGTGCAGAACCCTGCAGCTTTACATAACAACACATGGGGTACATTAATAAAAAACTAAATTGCACCAATTATGACAGAACTTGGTCTTTTGTTGAACATTGAAAAAAAACCCCAACAAAACTCCCACTCATCTCCAGGAGCAGCTTGATTTTTAAGTAGTATTTGAAGCTCTCTGACCCACAAAGAAAGGAAAAATCAAAATTAAGTCTTGTGGTGTTTAAATGAATAAATCATAGTGTAGGTTTATTTGTTTCTAGGATATTTGTCCTAAATAATTTGGAATATTAAATCAGGTTCTAGATCTACTGTTAAACAACTATTACTGATACAACTGGATGGCAGTCTACACACTTTGAGGTTGTCCACAGTTATGCAATTTCACACTGGTTAATGCGGTTGAGTGAGCTTTTTCCTTTCCTTTTTGCTTTGAAGCCAGTGATGCTTTCATTACAAAGCTAACCCAGCAATTTATTTCTGTTAATATCATCTATTCGTCAAACGGCTGTTAATGAAAATATTCATGACACAGCAAATGAGCTGTTGATGTCACAAGCACAGAATCCACCCCACGGCAGTGACCACAAGAAAACACTGGTGCAGAAGGAGCAAACAAGACTCGTAATGATACGATCACACAAATTGTATCTAAATATAGAAGGGGTTAGACTGTCAGAGAGCAAAAGCTACCCAGCCCCAGAAATCTGATAACAGCAGAATCAACAGCTGATTCCATATAGCTTTCAACAACCACTAAATGTTTTATTTTTTTTATGGTGGGAATAAGTACAATTTAAAATTTAGCAAAACCAACAATCCAATTTGCATTCTTTACCTTTTAAAGTCAATTCATTATCATCACTTATCCAAGTTGAGATTTGTTTCAAAATTAGAAACAGGAAGCATAATAATAAAAGCCCTGCAAAGATTCTAAGTGAAATGTGCTTCATCCTCACCCCCAATCCACATCTCCTACATGAACAACAAACAAGAACCAGACTCACAGACATTAAAGAATAAAAAGCATGGGAAACTAAATATTTGCCTGTGATGAAGACTAAAGGAATTTAATAAGGATAATGGAATAATTTCATGATTCTTCTGGTCAACAAATATAATTACTTCAGATTAAGAAAGTTGACTGCAATTGCCTTACTAATTCAAAACTATAGCTGCACTAATACACTGTAAAAAGACTAAAAGCACTGACTAATAGGTTTGCAATGTCTGTACCCGGAGTAAAGAATGTGGATCTTGGACTTTAAAATCCTGCCACCATTGATTGGAATGCACTGGGTCCACACTAGGAGGATTATCTGCGTTTGAGCAGGGCTGACACAACTCCAGCATTCCTGCAGATACCCATACACTCACAGAGCTTCCCTGTATTTCGGGGAGAGATCCAGAGATAGTGAGAAACTTAAAAATTGATAGTATGCTGGTAAAAGACAGTTTTCCCAAGGGCCCTCGGATGCACCATGATTCCTGAGTCTGTCAGACATACATATATATAAATATATATATATACACACACACACTCACACAAGTAAAATAAGGACAGACTCAAACCCCAAATACAAGTCCTGCATATTTACAAACCCAAAAAAAGTCTGAAATTATAGCCCAGACCGTATGTTCTAACATTTGTCTTTTAAGTCTGCTGTCCTAATTCTAGAGATCAACGCATTTCCCAGCAGCAGATTCTTAGGCATTACAAAAAATATACAAAAATATCTTCATTTTAGCAAAGGACAAGCTTCAAGAAGTGCTTCTCTGCTCATTTGGGTGCCGTTCTGCTAGGAAGCAGGACGATTGGTTTTTATAGATGTGTAAACAAGAATGGTTCAAGTCTTAATTTATTTCTCACCCTGCTGATGACTCAGCCCCTGCCCTTCTCCTGCACCAGAGCTCCTGTGCCCGGAGGCCACGTCAGCAGGACACAGGACAGCCAGCCAGGTCCCATCCCCAGGCACTGGCTTCCCCAGGGACCTGGCTGCAGGGTCAGAAGAGGCTGTGGCCATCCCTCCAGCATAGGTGGACAAAGACCATCAGCGAGGGTCTCAAGAAATCCTTGGAAATCTCAGAGAGTTTCCAAAATATTTCCAGCCTTAGCTGTATCTTTCTCTCAGTGTGTACCATAAAACAGTAACAATTTAGGATTTGGAAAGATTAAGCCAAATTAAAATTTCGTTACATGCGAAGTTTCTTTTTCCTTTTGTCTTGTGTCAGGGGAGCTATAACAAATAACAGCTACCAACTGTAAAGAACCAGATATTCCACCCAGCAAAGCTACAAGTGCAGGTGCATCTGGTTCAAGATTTAATCACACACATGCAAAATAAATTTCCATAATTATTCTTAGCATTATCGGATTTAAAATGGAGAAGCTAAGATTATTCACACAGTAAACAAAGCATCCCATTGTTTACTCTTGGCTTCTTACATGGCTTCCTATACTTGATTGTGGTGTGCTAAAAAAATAAAACCATGAGATGAACGGAGAATGGTGGTATGATCTCACTGACAGTAACATGGGAAAAACCTACTCCAGGTTAGCAGCCCTTTGCTCTCTCTTAGATTTCAACTCAAGGTTCACAAAGATATGAAAACCTGAAAGGTATTTATTGCACATGAAAGGAATAAAGGACGCATCACCAGGACCACAGTCTTCTAAGGTGACCAAACACTAAAAGAGCAAAGAGCCTCTGACATACAGAGAGGCACCAAAAACACCAGAAATACCACAGAGGATGAAAGGTTCCTCTGTAAATTCTGGTATTTTCTAGTTGGGCAACAATGTGAAAATAAAATAACGGTACCTGTTATGATTATATGATTAAATATTAACTGGTGGTTTATAGCAAGACCTTTGAAAAACTATGGAGTGCACCACGGATAATATCCCAACAGGAAAGGCACAGCTGAGCCTCAGCCTGTGTTACAGAGCTGAGTTTGCTGAAACACTAAAGTGACCAAAGCCAGAAGATGGTGACAATGCCTCTGAAGGATGATACTGACTCTGTTATTTCTATTAAAAAAAATATTTTGGCCAATAGAACAAAGGCTGGTGAGACACTGACAAGGGATTCTTCCCAGCTAGAGCTCTCAACCACAGCTTTGCTCTGGAGGATGCTTATGCAGGTAATTCCTTACTTGTCCATTAATAGAAAGAACTTTAATAAATCAAAAACTTATTTGTGTTGATATACCAAGGAGACCAATGGGTATTGCAGGCCTGGCTTTTCCATCAAACACTAAATCTAGACACCAAGTACCAGGAGTCAAAGTAAGGCGATGTAAATGAGGAGTAAGAGTTATGTTTGAAAACTTAATAGGGTGAAAAGGGTAAACAGAAAGAAACTGAGCCAAAGCTTGATAAACAAAGTGTAAACAAAAGCTATTTAATACCAAGAGCTATGCTGTAAAACACCACCACACAGACTGTTCTGCTCCAAGCCCTAATGACCAAAACAGTCTGAACTGAAACTGCATTTCCTACAGAGAGTTTTCCATCCCGTGTAACCAGCCTGCCCACCAGCACGTAGGTGGAGAGCGCTGAAACACTCAGCAGAAACAAGGAGAAACAGAATCAGAGCTCACCCTGCATTTCACCCCTCCCTTCCCCAACACAGCCAAGCACGTCCATCCTGTCCTGCTCCCATGCACCGTGGCAGATGTGCCCCCAGAGCCTTCCCCAGGAGCGTGCCTGACCACCTGCAGTTCCCAACTACCATCAGGCAGCAGACACAGGCAAGAAAGGACAACGTTTCTTCCTGCTTTGACAAATTTCATGTTCTGATCCATGCAGTGCTTTGCAGCATACTTTGAATACAGTCATGAATTTATTTCTTTACGTGGAACTAAGGGCCAAATTCTGATAATTCAGGGGATGCTCTGGACAGAAGCAGGTACTGAACCAGAGTGACTCCAGCCTCTGGCTCTCACCAGCACAGAGGCACTGCCTGCCCTGGAGGGCCCAAAGAACCTTCCACCTGCAGATTTCACCAGTTACTCTTTATTAAAGTGTATTTCCAGCCTTCTGCAGGCCTCTCCAAAGCAACATGATTTCGGGTGCTGCTGTTCTTTCATCTCAGAGTGAAACCACACCAATGAGCAACCCAACATCTGCCTCTGCACCTGCAGAGCGATGGAGCAGGTGCTCCCAGCTCCTGATGCACCAGGGGAACTCACAGCACTGGAAACACAGCCAGCTACCTGAGCCTGCATCTTTTTGTTCTCTTGCCTTAGGCTTCTTTCCTCCCCAGCCTCTGATGCGACATCCAAAAGAAGTGGGATCAGCAGGTCGAGGGAGGTGATTCTCCCCCTCTGCTCTCCTGAGACCTCACCTACAGTACTGCATCCAACTCTGGGGTCCCCAGCATGAAAAGAAGGTGGAACTGTTGGATAGAGTCCAGAAGAGGGTCAGGAAGATGATCATAAGGCTGCTATGGAGACAGGCTCAGAGTGGAGCTCTTCAGCCTGGAGAAGCCCCTGAGGAGACATCAGAACTCCTTCCAGTGCCTAAAAGAGCTCAAAAACAGCTGGAGAGGGACTTTGGACAAGGTTATGGAGTGACAAGACAAGGCCTTAATGAAAAAAAAGACAGGTTTACATCAGATATGAGGAAGAAATTCTTTACTGGGAAGGTGTTAAGACACTAAAACAAGTTGCCCAGGGAAGCTGTGGCTGCTCCATCCCTGGAAGTGTTCAAGGCCAGGTTGGACGGGGCTTGGATACTGGGATACTGGAAGGTGTCTCCACTCATGGCAGAGGGATTGGAATGAGATGATCATTAAGGTCCCTTCCAACCCAAACCATTCTGGGATTCTCTGACCCATCTGTTCCCTCGTGTACCCATCACCGCATCATCCCGGTGCCTCTGTCCCCACCCAGTAACACCCCACAGGTACCACTCATTTGCTTACATTATGTCCCATCTATTTTCAACTCTTTCCTTCCCTGCAAGAAACTGACTCACTTCCTCATTTCCAAACTCATACCACAGAGGAAAGAAATACACACTTTGTTTGGTTTGCTCAGACTACACTAACAGCCTTATTTCACTGACACACACACTCTTCTATACAAATATACAGCTGTTAAGCCTTTAATATTATCCATTCCTTTGCACTACCACACCAAACCACACCCCCCCACCGAAATAAGGGAATAATAATTCCAGGAAATCTTTCATTTGAGAAGCCACTGCTAGATTTTTAGCATACTTCTGGTCTTTTTCTTGAGTTACTCACTTTTAGAGCAACAGAAAAAGCAGCACTGAAATTTAATTCTTGCATTCTTTGTTTTACAAGGTAAGAACAAGCAAAGACTTCAATTTCAGCCTCAATGGCAAAACACTTGAAAACATTAATACTGGTATTTGTTTCAAGTGAACTGTCTATGTTTTTATCCTGTTTTCATTTCAAAATGTAACCACCCAAAAGCAATTCAGGTCCTTGTCTGCAACACAGATATTTATGTTCCAACATAGCTACAACCCCTCTGTGCCACTGCACATCTCTACCTTGTCCTTGAATAAATCACAAAAGCCAGTTTAATGCAGAGCCTTGCTCACCCTATGCAAGGGTGAATTCCCCCTGTTCAAGGCCAGAATTGAAGCATAATTTCTATCCTTTAGCATATTTGTTTTCTTTTCAGGCAAATTTTGTTCTTCACTATTCCAAACCTTGTGCTGTCATATAAAAGAAAGACCAGAGGTGAGCTTCAAGAGAGTATTTCCAGCAGCATGGGTTAGGCAGAATTTACCAGGAATTCCAGTTTTTATTCCATCAGCTGCTTTTCTGCTACCTGTTCTTCCACCTTGTTACAGGCTTTTTGCAGCTTTACATGCATAGAGAAAATTCAGTTTGGTTTGTGGCAGAAAATGAGATCCGGCTTGAGGACCATTTACATGGATGGCAACAAAAAGGACATTTAGCAATAATTGGGCAATTCTGTGTGATCAATGGAGAGAAGCTTTATGCAGCCTGCATACTCTGTACATAGATATTTTCAACATGTGGGTGACAAGCAAGGTCAAGTGGCACCAGAATAATCATTCTGTCCATGTTATTCATACCACAGCAGGTGTGACAGCTTGGCATTATTGCCTTCCAGGAGGGAAAAGCTCTGAACAGACTCTCAAGTACAGCTTCACTGCCCCAAAACTACGCACAAACTGTGAATTTTTAAAGTGTGAATGACAAAACTCTCAGGCAGCAACACCAAAGATCTTAAGACACTGGCTAAAAAAACTAGTCTTTAATCAGTCATTAGGGAAAGGTGAGTTTATTGAATATGTCAGATTCACATGAGATCTATTTATTCTGAAATTTAGAAGGCAAAATAATCTTTTTTTTTTAATTCAGGGATCTGTTTCAATTCCATTCTGTAGTTACCAGATCCAGGTTCTCACCCTGCTCCATATTTCATGTAGTGTGGTTACCACACAGCACTACCCAGAAGCAATCTTTCATACAAAGGAAATACAAGGTCCACAGTTAACAGCTGAGCAAAGAAATGGCTGAGAGTGTGCCTTGCCCTTGTCATTTTCTTGCAGAGCTAGCAACAGTCAACAAAGCTTTTGACAAATTAAATGGAAATATGTGAGAAGGAAATTAAGTATCTATAGTACTGACACATTTATGAAGTATTTAATATCTGTCTAACTTTATATGAAGAGCAGCTTTTAAAATACTGATAACAGAGCACATACACATGTTCCATCCCCAAAAAAAAACTGGATGAAGATCCTAAATCAGTCTCCCCTGGCCCACCCACAGAGGCAGTTTTGCAGTCAGAGCCCCAGGCTCATTCTGGGTGTTTGGCAGCACAGGGTGAGCAGGGCTCCCTTGGGATCCCCCAAGTCCCAAAGGAAGCACATCAATACTTTGTCATTAAAAGGAACAAAGACTGGGCATGTAATCACACAGGAATACAGGATGTGCTTTATGTTTGCACTTCATCCCACAGGCCAGGTGGCCAGCCCGGACTCTCAGCAAGCCCTGGGGTGTTTAACAGCTGAGGTGGGCAGCACCATGGGCCTCCTGCCCACACAGGCAGCCTCAGGTCACAGGCTTCCACTTGATTCAGCTTCTAGCAACTATTAAAAAATTAATCTCAATTAATCCCCAACATCCCCTTGGCTTTATTCCTTTATTTGGCTGTTGTTATAAAGGCTACAAAAGTCACATACCACAGCATCTCTTCTATCACATAGGATGGAGAAGGTAAATCCTGAGGAAGTCAAGAACACAACTCCTGCTGAGAGCACCTGGAACTGTTCAGATGCTTCCCTAAACAACTCAACACGTAGACTGTGCACTCAAGGGCTGGATTCTCCAAAACACCAGATTTATTGTATTTTTTTTTAATTTATTTTCTCTTTAAAACTGTCTTCTCAAGGAAACCACAGACCCTCTCCATGCCCACTGACCAGCTAAACTTCTCCCAGCCACTACCATTTCCAAGAGCTGCCTAATCCAGGCCCACACCATGATCTACAGGGCTTATAAATCATTGTCTTAAACAAGTCATCTCCAGTTATAGGCAAAAAGAAAACAGGAATGAAGAGAGCACTTGCTGCAACATCTGGCACCCTCAGTTACAAATACATATTTATTCCAGTTCTATATTATTTAGGGGGTATTTTTATTTTTAAAGTTTCCACTGGTTATCTTACTGGTACAACCCCAAGAAACTGGAAAAAGTTTTTGTATTTGAGATTTCTCCACCACTCCAAAACATCAGAAACATTCAAATGTGCATCTGTTCTTTCTGGCTTAAAACAGTGATTACTCAATTAGTAGCTAATTACACTTCAGAGTGTTAAAAACAGAGGATATTCCACAGAGGTTTTCCTAAAGCAAGTGTCTTTCTTCCAACCTTGATAAGACAAATGAAGATTCACTAAGTCATCTTCTCTATTGTTTTTGCCCCAATCCTCTAAAGCACACCATCACCAGTTACACCACAGCTGTGGAGCCAAACAGGGTTCTGGACACAAAGTGGGACTCACAGGACTTCCAGAACAGGCTCCAGGAGCACAACCCAAAGATTTCATACTGCTCGAAAAGTCATATGCAAAAAAGTAATAAAAAAAAAATTATTCTACATAAGCAAAGTTAGCTGTCCCTGCAGAACAGTCACACGCCAAAGGGAAGAGCTTTCGTATATCCTGAAGAATTTAGTGTTACCAAGCCTGACATCTCAAGTTTTTATTAACAGTGTTCACTCCCTGAACACTGTTCAGGAGAATCACACAGTTTGTAATAAAGCAGTCCTTCACACTGAGTATTCAGCACATCTTACGTCATAACCCTGAGTACGTGGCAGTAAGGAAAAAGCAAGTATCATCTATTCCACAGGGAGCTACCAGCTGAGAGGCACTGCCCAAAAGGACTTTCATGCTGCCTTAATATAGTGCTAAAATTATTCCTTATCCTGCTAATCATAGTGCAATGTAGGAGCATCGGAAAATGCATCATTATTGTCTGAGTGCTGCCCTAGGTAGAGGGAATACATTCACCTTTAAACATGCAAAACACTCTATAACCTTTAAACATACCAAATACTCTATCACAAGAGGAAAAAACCAAAACATTAAGTTTTGTGGAGCAAGGGGGTGTGTAATTTCCAAAAACACTGCACACAAAATAAGCCTGTCTTCTACAATAACCTCAGAGCACAAAACCAGAACTGTCACGAATCCAAATCTTAGTATATTTGCAGGTTGATTACAGCATCTTCTGCAATAGTTCACTATTAAGTTCCACAACTGCATGGCAAGAGCAGCTTTACCAAAAGAAAAAAAAAAACACAACAGCAACACAGGTGCTTTCCTGTGTTTGAAGCATGTACATAGTTCAGCAATAAAAATATTTTACAATAAAGTAGGATCTGAAGCTTTAGCTTGAAAAGAATATCAAGAATTTTCAGGCCAAACTGAAAGGGTGTATACAAATAAACATGAGCCTTGGCAGTCAATACTGCAGCTAAAGCAAATAAAAAGAGACAATCTTATGCTAGAAATTCTAAATCAATTTTATGAAAGACTGCTGATGAGTACCAAACAAGTCCCATTGGCACAAATATGTTAAATTACTGGGAATACAGAACCAGGAGGTTTCAAGTTGCATCCATTTAACTACACTGTCTGAACACCACTTTGAGCATGAACAAAATTATAAATAAATGGGGTCATAATTATATTTGTAATGGAAATCTTTCATGTACTAAGCCAGAATAAAGCATTCATTTCAAATAAAAGGAGTAGCCAGCTTTATTCCTCTGTTAATTGCCACATGGACCAATTTCTTACCACACAGCATGTTGGCTATAAATCTCAACAAGCAGCTTTAAATTGCTGTTATTATTGCTCATCAAGACCAAATAACCCTGGATGGTGTTCAGGGAAGCTTCTGTAACGTCTATCTCAAACAACTATTAATTCATCATTTCCATGGGGATGGAACTTCAAGCAAGAACCACCCACTCCTCCACTGTTTAAATGGAGGGGGTGTCACAGAAAAGATGCAAAGAGGCTGCAAGATGGGGCTGATAAATAACTGAAGAGAGAAATCCTCCTGGACTTCCAAGAAATGAGTGACTCATTCTGAGATACTGAACTCCTAGAATACAGAGAGCAGCCACGTCTGCAAGTTCTCACTCCCAAGTGCTTCAGTGCATTTCCAGAGCTGCATTATCACGTGTTTGGAGAGATGACAGAACAGGTATTCCACAAAGCAAAGCAATGCTCATCCACGTGTTTGTGTATCCTCTTACCTTGGATGCACTGGAGGGTTCCATCCTCAGCCCTTATTGTAAAGGTTTCACCTGGATTAACTTGAACCAAAAAGACCTGCAGAAAGAAAAATAAACAAACATTTGTTTCACTGTGATCTCCAAAAACTAAAATTTCCCCAAAACAGTAACTGTGTTATCCCATTTCTGGAAGAGCTGTGGAGGCAGGGAGGGAACACACTGCCATACTACATCTGTGGGTACCTGGGTCCAGCAGCAGGCACAGATTTAAAACTCACCTACTCATGTACATTTTAAGAGCTGAAATGAAGATGTAACTGAATTGCATACAGGTGAGAACTAGGGCTTTGAGTTCCACACCAAAATCATAAGGGTGTGTTTAACTTGGCCAAATGCTGGCAGCTAAGAACATAAATCTTCAGACCACTGGCACATGAGAACAGAAAGCACACAAACTCCAGCATGCAGCACCAACCCATAATGGGATCTCAAGCTCACAGGAATAAAAGTTTGCTGTGGGGAGTTGATCCATTATGCTTTTAAAAATTTGTCCTTCAGTCTTGCACGTAACAGACCTCAGTTAAGCAAAACCTGTAGACACACACAGTTCAACAGCTGCACACAGAAACAGTAATAAACTATTCATTAACAAATACAATATTTTCTAAAATAATAAAAAGATCACTCCAATCTCCCACTGCTGAATTCTGCAGATGATGGGAACACATAAGGACCAGGAAGCGCTCAAACATGTCCCAGCTGAGGGGATGTTGTATCATCTTTATTAATTTTCAGGTGTCTGAAACAATGGGTTTAAAACTCATGATTTAGATTTCTTTCTTTAATGGACAGTTTCACTGGCAACTAGAAACCATTTATCCCACCTTGCTGCTTGTGAAACTTTTACTAAAATACTTTAAACACACTTCTGCTAACTGTGCATTGTCAGAAGTTCAATCAAGACATAAATTAAATTTTGAATTTGTACCGAGATTAATCTACTTTTTTTTGTCTGTGTGAAAGCTCTCTCTAAATTTAGGTCTGGTCTTTATATTGTGGGACATCTGCATGCAGAATTTAATCATTCAATCTGGAAAGAGAGAATTTGAATTCATGTTGTGTTTCTGAATTCCTTAAGCCAAATGCATAAGATAATTATTACCTAGATGACCTTTTGAATTACAGTAATCCTACAGAAACCCATTATTCCACCAACATTTTTTAAAGCACAAGCTGGAAATCAGAGAAATGACATATGAAAGCCATTATATGTTGTCTGCAACAATCATTTCTCAGGGAGCACTGATCAGGGTGGATCTGATCCAGCATACAGAGCACAATAAATGGTTCAGAAAAGATAAAAGGCACAAAGCCATTCCATCCCTAATCTCTGAACAATCAACATTTAAGTGACAGCATTTAAGTGCTCTTCTGCTATGAATAAGCGTGAATTATCCCCCACAGGACACGGGCATCAGGTCAAAAGAAGCACAGAGCAAAGCAATGTCATCCAGCTTAATAAAAAAATCCAAAACAACCAACAAACAAGAAATCAGAACACAAAGAGGCCAAGAATCACAGAAATATTTCATCAGCTCATTTGCATTATGTGTCTAAACCAACAGCCCTAAAGCTGGCTATTTACTAACAAATTTGATTAACATAAAGCAGAAGCCCTTGCACACCTTCACACCTTTGGAAGACCTTGGTCCAGGCTCCTCAAAATACAGACCCTACCTAAGACTGATGCCCTGTGCATATAAAGCTCCATCTTTTCCCTAAAGCAGGAGAGAGGGATTCCTCTTCCTACACAAGGCACATGCCTACCCCAGAGTATCAGAAGATTCACAGATTCCTGTCCCAGGAGTCCATCACAAGCATCAACATCAGCATGCCTGCAGTTATCCCTTTAAAATAATTCCTTGAGATTCTGCATTTAAAAAAAGGTGATAACCCCAATCACAGCTGTTGCTTTTGATGGTCAAAATGAAGCAGCATCATCCTTGCCTAATCACATTGGGTTTTAACACAAACAAATTGTTCCAGTAACAAATTTGTTTCCTGTAGAGCAGCAGCCACACAGCTTTGTCCTCCCATCATGAGCCTGTGGGCAGAGCCTGAGACTTATCTATAGTGGCTTCTATTAAAATGTTATAGATACGGAAATAACTCCTTATTGACAGATGCTCTAATCAGGCACGAAGAAAACATTTACAGGCTGTTGCTGGGGGAAGGCAGGAATATCAAGAGCAAACAGGAATAGCCAAAGTGTGACTGATGTGGGTCAACACTGGAGCAAGGGCTGGGCACAAAAGGAGGACATGTAACCAAAGTGGCCTCAGAGCCCGGAGCAGCAACCAGGCTCCTCAGGCAAGAATGCTTCCAGAGGCTGCAACCCAGCCCCAGCCCCTCCTTTCCCAAAACGGGGGTACTGGGGTGTTCCCCATAATCCATCCCACCACCCAATCCCCTCTGCAGTCCCCCCATGCTGCACACAACCCCCCAGAGCTCACAACTGCACAGCACTGACCAAAGAGATGCAGAGCTGAAGCCAAACCATTAGAGCCAGCACACACTGAGTGTTATATATGGGACACCTTCCAGCCAACACCCCTGACTTGTCCCAGTTGCCTGGGACAAATAATGTCAAAGCACACTGTGACATCTTTTGTTTATACACACTAAGTATATAAAACTAATTTCATGATTTATTTTTCCCCACTTCCTCATAAACAACACCACCATATTCTGCAGCCTGGAAAGCAGTTTCCCTCTCTGCTTTCACACAAGGGATCTTCATGAGAATGCCTCGTTTCTAAAGATTTTAATTAAAAAATCTGAGGAAAGCAATAAAAAAGTATAAAGATAACGTCTTTATTTTAATGAACATAAACCCAGATGATCCTTAATTGAGCTACGCCTCTTCCAATATTCATCATCCCGAGTATGCACATTTATGAGATGGCAACAGAGGAGAGAGAACTTGAAGGGTCACTTGGAGCCCTCACTGCTGGCTGGCAGCATCTCGAGGGTGCGGTCTCATGTCCGAGGTCACTCCAGCCCACTTTCAGTCCCTGGCCTCCTCTCATCCAAAAAGCTGGAGCATGTGACAGCTGGGAGCAGGGCGTCAGCAACACAATCCCAAAGGCTTTTTCTTTTCCCTAAAAAGTACCCGGATGTTTAATTTAGCAGTTTAATCCACTCAGTGCTGAAGCCCAGCCTTACCTGCTGCATCCTCAGAGAAAGCCTGTTATCTCCATAATACTCTTTTTCAATTTATTTTGCATTTAAGAATGTCATTCTGTTTTATTGAAAGTCATGTTTGTTGAGTGATGAATGTTACTAAGTTGCATAGCTACTATAAATATTTATAATCCCACAGAGTATATCCAGACTAAGTTTTCATGACAAGCCAAGCACGTGTCACTCGTGCCTCCCTTGTTCCCACTATCCAACTCTCATGGCCAGTAGAAGCAGGGGAAGAGACTAAAGTAAAAGTGCTCACAAAGCTAACCCATGCATAAAGCTGGGGTTCAGGAATGAATAAACTGAATGAGGGAAGTTTTGGATTGGATATTAGGAAAAATTTCTTCACTGGGAGGGTGGTGAGGCCCTGGCACAGGTGGCCCAGAGAAGCTGTGGCTGCCCCATCCCTGGAAGTGTTCAAGGACTGGTTGAAGGGGACTTGGAGCAGCCTGGTGTGGTGGAAGGTGTCCCTGCCCACAGCAGAGAGTGGAAAGAGATGGGCTTTAATGTCCCTTCCAATCCAAATCATTCTGTGATATAATACTGTATGTACTGTGGGGAAACACTCTCGTACAAAGGCAGAAATGCCACCCAGTAAGGACCAAGGCCATACACTATAATCTCTTTTGTACACTACTGGTTTACCTATACAAGAGTTTAAGCCCACAGAAGAAAATTCATACTCAGAGCAGGCCACCATCCCCCAAGTGCTCCGTGGCCTCTCACAGCAGTGAGCAGGATGATGTTCACCTGCACCCATGTGATGCAATACAGTCCCAGAGCTCACCTGAAGTATCTCCCCTTCACGAGAGCATTTTCTCGCTAAGGTCAAACAGCCGCTTGCAGGGCTTAGGCTTATTAAAACCCCACATTGAACATTTTCCAGTGTGCTGAATTTTCCCTTCCATGAGGTGTATCATGCTTCTTACAGCTGGGGAGCACAGCGTCACAGGCACCACCTGGGATCCAGCCACAGGTTCCTCACCAAGGCTTTAAACCATTAAAATTTACTGCACTTACAATTCCTACGGCACATAACTTATGGAATGCATTGCATCCTTTGGGAAAAGAAAATAAACAACTAATAAATAAACAATAAAAAACAAAACAATCACTTGTATCTCTTCTGTTACCTGCTTTAAAAGACTGTGCCCCAGATCCCAATGAATTCCCAGGTTCATCCCACAGAAAGGACCAGGGAACTCACACCATTCTGTGTGCAGTATTCTTCTCAGGAACACATCCCTCAGTCACACAGAACAGGTAGAAAAATCAGGGAACATGATACAAATTAAACAGTAAAGCTAACTTTTTAAAATGAACACTTCAATACTAGTGTCTGGGCTTAACTTTTTTTTTTTTGACTAGACAAAAAATAGAGGTATTAATAGAGGCATGAAGCAATTCAGTCAGTTTACCACAAGTGCTCTTTACAGCAAAAACCACAAGTGGCAGATCTTGAACCTCCTAATTTATCAAACCTTAAAACACACATGCCAAAGCAGTAAAAATAAAATAAATTAATAAATTGAGAAGCCTTGAAGAAGTAACTAAATTTTGGCACAAAGTTCACTCACTCAGCTCAGATGCTGCGGTTCAGTTCAAAACCCAGCTAAGTGCTTTCAGTTGCTTGCAAGGTGCACAGACTTGTTATGCTACAGGAAAGTACCAAATCCTGTTCCTCATTCAGCTGTACTCTTGTCTCCCTCATTTAAAGCCTGTGACCCTAAAAGACAACAACAAGCACACACAGCACTATGTGCACTGCCTGAGCTCTAGCCAAATGGTCAAACCACAGGGTTGGTAAACACAGCTTTCCAAAGAGCAGGCAAGCAGAAAACCTGCTGCACCTCTGCAGGTGCAATGAGTGAACCCAGCTGAAATAAAATTTCCCCAACTAATAAGCCAAACATTCTGTACAGATGTGCTGTAGCTCAGCTAGCTGCCCCTCCACTTTATACTCCAAGCTTTTTAGAGCTGGCAGTGGAGTACCTACAGGAAACCATTGAAATTCTTGGACCAAAAGGTTAATTATTGCTCCCTGAATCCCCTAAGGAGTTACAAGTGGATTAGAAGCAGAAACAGCTCTGGAAGCAACATGAAAGCATTAAACACAGTCAGCAGTAGTGGAAATAAAGTGTGGGAAACTAAAAAAAAACAAAACAAAACAAAAAAAAACCAAAACAAAAAAAAACCAAAAAAACAAAAACCAAACCCAAGTCAGTGCTAGAAATGCCATTTTGGGTAGTCTAGAGGAGAGGGATTACTGTCAAACAGGCAGAGACATTCCTCACCCTGCCCTGTACAGCTCTGCAGCCCTTACTCCCAGGAAGATAAAGCAAGTGAATGTTCCCATGCAATTGCCTTACACTGCAGGCCTATTCACTGGCAGATTTGCCTTTTGCATCACTCTCCAGGCTGGTTGCTGGCAAGGCCAAGGTGTTTCACCAGCTCCAGTCTGCTTTATTCTACGTGTATAAGAACGGGTCTTTTGAGGAAAGGCTTTTCCCTGGAGCTCAGCATTTCCAGGCACAGCTCCTAATGCAGCTCTGTGGTGCTGGCACAGCTGAGGCTTCACAAATCCAGTGACACATAAGGGTGAGCAACAGCCAGTGTGCCCAGAGCATCCCATCAGAACCTCCATGCTGTCAGCCCCAAAGCACAAGGCACTGACCTGCCTGCTGGCCACAGTGCAGCCTGGAAAACTCCACACGCCTCGTCTCCCACCAGCTCTGCTATGATGCTTTCTCACCACCAGCTTCTGATGGAGACTGTAATTACACCCTGTAAAAGCACTGTCCTCCTAGAGCTACAACCTATTTATGGAGCCATAGAAACCATCTTTCTTAAGGAAGTCATTCCTATGTGAATCTATCCTGAAGGCTCTTCCCACCTTACAAGTAACTAAAATAAATCTCTTTCAACAAACACTTAACATTCATTTCTATGTTACAACAAACCATGTTAAGAGCAATTAACACAGTTCATTTGCAGAGATCAAACAAAGCATTTATTCCAATTTCATTCCATTTTAGAACTGTACTTTTAAAAAGCAAAGACGTCACCTAAAGCTTCATGAATAGGATGAAAATGATAAAGCATAAGGACAGTTAAGCTTTGCAATAGATGAGGGCACATCCAGACTAGAGGCCAAAAAAGTCTCATGGAAAACTGGTATTTCAGCTACAAGTACTTCAAGAGATAAGGAGATGAGATCTAAAAGCATCTTCCAGCAAACACACAGAAGAGGGACCTGGCCTAGAACTGTTCTACTGAGTCATGGTTGCATAACACAGCAAAAGCAAGAAGCAATGTGCTTCCAGTGCACCTGCAATTCTTTTTAATGCAAAACATTAGCTGAGAAACTACTTTAAAGGCAATGGAGGCATCTGCCAAGCCAGGCTGCTGAGTCATCAAAGAGGGGGAAATTGAAAGATTGGGCTTCGAGCCTCATCTCAAAGGAGGGCTCAGAACAATTCACTTATTCTTTCTGTAATACAGAAGGATCCACTGTCAGGACAGTCTGACCTGATAAGTGGTTTCCAGCAAGGAAGAAACCGTGTTCTTAAAGAACAATTATCCTGGCCAGTATGAATAAGTGTATTAATAATGGACTTGGTAAATACAGCCACTGAAAGCATTCTTTTCTACTTTTTCAAGTCAAAGCACACTTTGCAAAACGTACTTAAAAGAAAAAAAAAAAGAATCACAACAATGACAATCTACATCATAATGAGAATCTAGATAACCGGACTTAGAAGCTCACAAGGAAAGCAGAAATTGTTCTTCCTCTTTAGGTTGGTCTACCTCAAAACACAGCTTGAAAGAAGGAACAAATGATCCAGGGAACGAGAAGTAACAGAATGACCTTTTATATTGATTCAAGAAGGACAGCTTGCTCCTACCTTATTTACAATACTTTGCCGAAATGTGTCACGTGAGGAGAGAACCAAATCGAGCAACACAAAAATATTGCCAGGGTAGATGCTCTCCAGAGAGACACTTTGACACCAGATGACATATTTGGGAACCTACCACCCACTAGCCTGACTGCCAGGCTGTATTATGACATGAAGGCATTGCTACGGTCTTATGATCATTCTACCAACTTCTGATCAAGCTCATTAGAGAGTATCTCCCAGGAAAAGAATAAAAGCAACCGTTAATCTTGTCTTCCTTCAAAAACCCACTCAAAATTCACATCTGCTTCTTATAATGAAGCACAGTGTAGTACACAAGACCTGCTGGGAAAGGTATATTCAGGTAAGCAAGGAACAGCAGACATCACTCCTATTCTCTGTTTCTTTCCTACTTCCATTTTTCTCCATTCTCAGCATTTTTAAAGTCTTAAAATCTCACCACAAATGCTAGTAACACGTCCGGACAAGAGCAAGCACAAGCAAATCATAAGACTAATTTTCTGCAGAGCCCTCAAATATGCAGCATTTATAGCCACTGTTTCAATTCCACTATTTTTACTCCAATGAACACACATGCAAACAAACATGTTCAATTCATTGGTACACTTTAATCACTGCCTTTAGTGTCTTTTCAGCATAAAGACAGATTCCTACATCCCAGGAAATACTCTGCCCTCCCTAGTGCTAAGGAAAACCATCATCCCCATCTTGAAAATATCTTGTTGGCCCAGCTTATTTAAACCAGCCGATTTCTGACCTGCTGCGATCCATCGCCATTCACGATGTGAGGCATCATGGCCACCTCCCCGTTCAGCAACGGCGGCAGCTCCAGCGGGATTTGGTCGGTCATCATCATTGTGACGTACATTCATGGAGAATTTTCCTCAACGGACTTCCTGCAAGAGAAGCATCGGTTAAAGACCCTGCAAAAACCCTGTTGTACTTTAGAAGGTCCTTCTGCCACTCAGGAACTTAAGCAGGACTCCTGCTTTTGTAACAGGAGGCTCAAGGTGCTGAATGGAGGTTTTAACTGTTAGATCAAGAGCATGGGAAGTCGAGTTTCCATGCAAGAATTCCAAAAAACCAACTAGCCAGATTTCCACTCTTTCCCACAATTATAAACCTCAGCCCTCACTGCTGAAATAGGCAGGTTCTGAGACACTTTGAGAGAGTTTTGCTCTTAAATCACCATCCTGCTTGCTGCCACAGCTCTTGGAACTACGTCACTCACACGGTTAAGATGTTACAGCAATTTCACTCAATAGCCACACTTCAAAGCCAAACACCTTTATTTTCTTTCTAGGGCCCTGTAGTGGTAGTTCACACTGTTTACAACACAAAGAGCAGACACCTGACTTCCACTTAATCATGACCCAAAAGGATTATGGCTTCTGCTGGAGCAGGAGGGCCAGCACATCCTCAGTGTTCTGAACATCCCGTTCTAGGAAGGGCAACAGAAAATTATGACATCACTTAAGGATTTGTGAAAAATCACACATCACTTCCAGCACACCCTCCCCCTTCACAGCTAACTGATGTGATACGTGAGCATCAGTAAAAGCATGAGAAGCTGCCTTGTAAAAAAAGAGTCTTAATTCAGTGTTAAGGGAATCATCGTGCTGGTTTATGGGGCAATAACACAGCTCTAGTAAATAAAATGGATGATCTCATCACATAGCTTATCTAGACTTCTGCACAACTCCTAAACAAAGCAGTGTCCAGTGGTGAGCAGCCTCCTTAGTACCTCTCATGCCAGAGAATCCCAAAGTCTTCCTGAATAATTTCATATGCATCCCAAATTCAAGAGAAACAAAAATATGTGACTTAGGTGGTAGCATAGGTAATCAGCTGGCACAAGATGGTCAGAGTACACCAGACTACAGAAAGGGGAATTTTTGGCAAAGAGCATGGGACACTTAACTACAGAGCCATAAACCAGGAGTTTAATTTATCTGCTCCAGAGGGGATGAAGGACTGAGCCAGCCTCACCAGGTTTGGAGCAGCTCATTCCATGGATGCTGGATACTGCAAATCTTATTTCCCCGAGGCCCCAAATGCTGCTAGACTCCAAATATTTTTTTTTTAGTTCAACAAACAAGTTATTAGTTTAGTTGAAATACACTGTCTTCACTTTCATCAGCCTCTTTCAGAGCTCATTGCAATCCCATCATCTGCACAGCATCATGATCAGAAACATCAGCCTGACCAGGAGCTGCTCCTCCAGCACCTGAGGAGGAGCACTTGTGTGATTTAGAAGTGATGGCAGTGCCCACACAGACTGAATCACATCCATCAAACAGGCCCCTTCACATCTAAGCAGAAACAGAAGACTTAAAGTACATTTGTTTTTCAGAAGATGTGCAAACCTGGCACTGTGACCTCCAGCCATACAGCTCAAGACCAGCATTTTAATTTAACTCAGTACCAAATTTAGCACAACTCTCACAGCTCTTTCCACTGTTCTCATTTGTGTGAAAACACCACTTTTCTAATCATCACTTCACCAAGATATAAACAGAGGCGATGTATTTTCATCCACCTTTAAATTAAATCCCTCCTTTTATCCAAGACTCAATTACAGGACAGAAGTTCTCCAGAAGCCTGAGATTGAGTTGTTGTTAGGATGGTACATCCACAGTCTGTTTCAAGTCCTGTTTCCTGCCTGCATCAACTGCTTTGTCCCAGAGCTCAGAAGTGTTTTAGTCCTACTGCTGCCACCATCCTGAATAACCTGCCCTGCAGTGCACACACTCTTGAGGTAAGGAATAAGAACCCTCACTACACACCCCTGTAGCTCACAGGATCAAGCTCTCTGATCCAGCATAGCCCAAAAGCCTCGCTGACTTAAGTCACTCAACCCAACCACGACACGGGCTACAGAAGTACATCCAAGAGACCAGGAACTTGGCCCAGTGCATTTTTCCCCTAAGGTTTTGGAGATTCTTCCTAAAGTTTTTGCTTATCATTACTACACAATCTTAGGTTTTAATTTTGAGAAAGATCCGAGTCCAACAATATTCACAGGTGTTGGGATTTGGGGGTGGAGAAGGAATGGGGCAGCACGACTTCACTTTTTGAGGGTTCTGTTTGTTTAACAAGGAAGAAGAGAATACGTGAGGTTTTAAACCATTTCTTAACTGCTTGTGATTAAGAACAGAACTGAAAGAGCCCAATACTGAACACCAGAGAGAACACGTGAGTGAGCAGCTTTCAATGGAAACAAGACTAATTTAGTCAATAGCCAGGTGTACCTACAACTACTCTGGCTATACGTGTAGTTATTTATGCATCTATAGTTGTTGTGTGTGCAAATGTATATATTCACATATGAATTTCCTTTTTAAAGAACAAAACGTTCATAGAAACTATTTTAAACCTATATTAAAGAAGACCCCAATCCCCAAACAAATGACACGTTCATCTAGACTGAATCTGAAAGCTGAGCTTTAAGAGAATTTAAGCATCACACTGATTCTATTTTCTTGAGGAAAAAAAACCCAGACTGTAGCTTGAAACTACATATTTTCCTAGTAATATTTCCATTCCAGGCACAACAACGAATATGTTGACATTTATTTGCTACGTGTCACTATTTAAAGTGTTGCAGCTACATTCCTTTTGCTTTATTAATGGTTTGTCACTACAGCTGTGTCTGCACTTGCCTCACTTGAAAAGGGAAAACAAAAAAAATAAGGAAACATAAATAAAAAGGGCTTCCTTTGTCAGGTCTGGTACAACCCCACGAGAGACGATACCAGCAGCAGTACTGGCTACAAGGCACAGCCACTGGCAGGGGTTTTTTGCAGTATTTCACACAGATGTGCTCCAGGCAGAGTTAAAATACCTACCACAAGACTGGCAGACTTCACTGCAAGGCCAAACCCTTTGGAAACAGGCCTCACACACTTTTTGAGCTTATCTGTCCATCCATCTTACTTAAAACAGATTTATTAGCTGTGCTTTCACACCCCCCCTAAAGCCTAGTGTTCCTTCTCCCTCATGGGATGCAAAGCTGATTAATACAAAGAAGGTGAGGTCTGAACACAAGCAGTTTCTTTTTCCTGCAAATTGGGAACACCAATGGAAGAAAACACCAGACACAACTCAAAGAGCCAGGTCACATTCCAGGATATGAGAATTCTTCCTTAGCTAAAATATGAACTGCCAAATACTAACCCACAGCTTTTTTTTCAGGTACTAACTCAAATTTGGAGTTTTGTCTAGAAAGCTGACTATATTTTAAAATTTTAAAGAAGATATTTCCTGTGCGTCTACATTCCCTAGGTTTGGCTGGGACAGGTCACAACAACGCCAACATGGAGTGAGAGGCTGCATCTCCCTGTCTAGCTTCCTCCAGGAATATGGAAATCACAGCTTTCCACTTTGCTGTAGAGCAAGGAAGAAATAACCATCCAAGTTTGATGTCTCTGTCCCCAAACAAAACTTCCAAATCTTTTGATGTTTGCAAGTTACTGTTGCAAACTTGATTTTCAATTCAGTACTGCAGCCTTCTACTGATCCCTGAGATGACTCCATTTCCTTAAATTAATTCAATATGCGAATTAGTAATACACAAATTAGTTGCACATGGCACTAGAGAGAAAATTAAAACACACAGAAGAATGAAGCGTAACTATCTAAAACCCAATGTCCATGTATGGTCAAATAACATGACCCAACAGGTTACATCATTTTTCCTGAAATTCCTAACGTAGCGTGAACCACAAAGATACCCAGTTCTACTTTTCCTAGAAGGTTTTACCCGTGTTATTTATGGGGCTGGAAGCCAAGAACATTTTTCTTCTGTGATTTTCTTCCTACCTTCTGTCTTTTACAAAGGCAAAGAACCTCTTCCAGCTATGGCAGACAAATGCAGAGAACCTGGCAGAAGCAAGAGGATTTGCGAATATTGAGTCCTGTGACCGCTCTTTGCAAAGACTTGATTTTTATTTCCCTGCAGCAGACCATTAAAAGCTCCTGAACAAAGTGTTCTGCTTTTTTATCACAATCATCTGGAATTACAGAAGTTGTACTACAACAAGGACAGAGCGTTTTCAATACTAAGTAGAGTCACATACCCTGGTTTATTTAATATGCAACTAAAATTCAGTGCTAAACGCACATTTCACTCCTGCAGTGCATATTATGGGGTATTCTGCCTGAACAGAAAAGAACACACTGCAAAAAGAGTAAGAAGCTACTCCACCTTCAATCCTAGCCTTGATAGAGAAAATATTTGAAAAGCACACAGTATAAACTTAAAAGGGAAGAATTTTCTCTTTCCAGCCTAAAAAAAACAAACCCTTACTACTTCACCGTGACAGAGTTCACACATAGATGGTACAGGCACAGGGTTACACAGTTTAACGAGCTCCTTTCTAGCACTACTTTAATACGTGTACTATAGGAGCCCCTCTTGCACCACTCTGTATGGGCTGGGTGAGCTCCTCTTGCACAGAGGCTGATGCACCAGCCAGAGAAATAATCCAATCCAGCAGGAGCTTCCTTAGGACTTTACAACCATGGACAAAGCCAGTTCAGGTGTTATCAAAAGCCAAAGTCTGCTGATAACTGACCTACTGACCAGCAGTCACTAGGTGACCATTTCTCTGCCCTACCAGACATTTTCCCTGGCAAACCAGGTTCTGCAGTGGGGATGTTCAGGAATTAGCAGTTCTCCGACCCAAAAAGGAAAGGATTTGTGATATCTGATGTGCATCCTCCAAACCACATCCTAACAGCATGGCCAGCCCAAACCCTCCAAGGTCACCAGCACAGCTGATTTGAACACAGGGGGTTTTCCCCATCCACTGCAGTGCACCAACCCTCAAACACTTGTGTTGTTATAACCAGGATAAGAGAAAGTAGGAGTTGCTTAGAAGGGCTTTGGCACAGTTAAAAAATATGTACGGAAACATAGGTTCATGTCAGAGGGAGTCCCACCTGGCAGCACTCAGAGGTCAAACACACCTTTAGAAACACAGGCCCTGAAAAAAAAGCAAAAATCAAATATTTCTAGAAGAAAACTCACTTTGGAAAAGATATATAGTAAAATACAATGAGAACTGGAAAAAAAAAAAATTTCGTATTCACAGAAGCCATTACCTGCAGCATATCTTATTCTTCTTCCATAAAGAGAAATAGTCCTGAAATTATTTGTTATTTTTCAGGAGGTTATATGTGCAACTGAAGAACCCTATCAAAGTCTGGCAGGTCAAATCCTGTTACTGCTGGTTATTATATAGTTGAAGAAATGGGTGGTCTTCCAGAGTAATTTTGAATAATCTTTTGAATAAGAAAGAAAAATAACTAGGAAAAAAATTGCTAGTATGTACAAGGAGAACATGTATACACAGTGTTATTTGTACACACACATTCTCAGACACTAAAATGGGTCTACAACCCACTAGGAAGGCTCTGAATGAGGAGTGCTCCTTCTGCACATTCCTGCTGATGCTGGGGGTTTATGTTGCAAGAGATGAGAGAACTCACACACTGCCCCGTGTGCCTACTGTATTTTGTACAGCACACGTTGAAATTTCAGATTAATTAAAACATACATAACACAATTATATTTTTACTGAAAAGCAGAGCGGTAAATATAGCTGCTTTCAAGAGACTCCTGCCATGGCTTGCCACTCCAATTCAAAGAGGAGTGGTAATAATTGTTCATGTAGAAAAGCCTCTTGAGACATGAGCAGTACCTGGAGGTATGTGCACAGATGGTTGGTCAAGGCACAAACAGTCTGGAATTTGTCTTGTCTGATGTGCCTTCATTAGTTTAGTTAAATCACATCCGTCTGAAGCGCCACTGAAACCTGAACACATTCTTTCTCTGTTTAATTACAAACACGGTAGATTAATTTGGAAGCATCCAAACAGACGGGCTTCTTCATAACAATTTTGAAGAAATACATGCAATTCTAAAAATCTGTTATGACAAAAGAAAACAGATTAGAGGGAACACATACACACAAAGCCACTGGCATTTTATGAAGAGGTAGTGAAATGCCTGCTGCTTGCACTCTGTGCCATTTCACAGACACAAGGCCACAGTAGCTGGATCCTATCTCCAGCAAGCTGAAAAGCATAAACATCCTCTCAAAACTTAACCACTGTAATTAATCAGTGGGCTTATTCCCCTCTGGTTTATTTTAAAAAACAACATTTCAATGTGCATGGTACATTCCATCTCTGAAGACGGAATTATCAGCAGCATTCAATTCTATGCAGGATCAAGGAACATTAACATTCTTTTTCCCCCACACTGGTGTTAGATTCCCAAGGCAGCAATCCAGAGGGTAATGATAGGAAGACTTTCAGTAGTTTGCATTTATTTAGACCTAAAATTTGACCTCAAATTTTCCAGGCTTGAAACTCCATTATCTTAAAGAACAACAAATTTGCGCTGTAACCAGCTGCACACTCCTCAAAGGAAACGTTTGTCATTCAGGAACAGAAAAACTATTAAAAATTGGTTCCTAGCTTAACCCTAGGAAGAAATGGAATAACCAAGTAACTTCAAACATGTACCAGAAATGAGGATCAGGAATGGGGATATCAGGTCAAACTGCAACATGCAGGAGTGTCTTATTTCACAAGGCAAGCACAACTAATCAGAGATAATAGCTCTGATGAAATATTGGAATAAAGCAACCTGGCACACAAAGGAGTCTTTTACCAAAGGAAAACTTCACCCTACTAGGGGTTTTTCCCCTTGGTTTTCCAGGGGGAAATCTTATGAAAACTTGCATAGGAAAAGCAAGCTCACCCTCCTCCCACCACTACCACCCACGCCTGGGGTGTGCAGTGCCTGAAGGCCATCATATCCATTGTGCAAATCTAGTGGAACTAGATGTAAGGGAATAAAATACACCAGGGGTGAAAAAGACCTTCAATTTTTTTATTAGGCTTATATTAGCTATGGCTGAGCAGAAAGCCACAGGCAGACAAGCTTATCCAGTGGTTCCACAGCATTCACACTTCTGCAAATATTATTAGAGCAGCAAATTCATCTGCTGCTCAAAAATCAATTCCAAAACACGCAAACACACCATGGCTACAGCCTGCACTGCTGGCAGAAGAGCAAGCTGCAGAGACAGCTTGTATACAACTCACTCTCACCATTTGGGCTTTTCTGTGCTTTTTCTTTAATCTGAAAATTAAGTTAGTCATTTTTGCTATTTATATTCCTTTCCTTCTTTGTCCTCACACCTTTCTTTCCTCACCTTCCTTCGTATTAATCACAACGGATAAAGGGACTCAGGAGGGATGTAGCTGCAAAAATAGAGAAGTTTTCAAGCACACAATTCTCACACTATTTCGTAGCAATTCTTCTAAGCAGCCATAGGCTGAGTTTAACTCTTCTTGCACAATAGAGGCCAATTACTTTTTTTTCCCATGATTTTTAGTGTTGTTGTTTCTGGCACAACTTGGCTTTAAAATAGCAACTACTTCAAACTTTTTTCTTTTTCAAGGGAAATTTTATGCACTTCCAAAAATACAGGCAGCAATTAACATTTCAAACTAATTTGTTCCTGCTTGTCCACCTTCAGAGACATTTGAGTTAAGAGAGTTCTGGGTGCTGTTCAATTGCCAGCTGTACAACACGGCCCCATCTGCACTCGGCATCTCTTTGCTTTTCTAGAAAACCACAAGTCACTTCAAACAGGATGGGGACAAAGCAGGAGTAGACTTAATACTACATAATTAAGAAGAAATTCTTCCCTGTGAGAGTGGGGAGGCCCTGGCACAGGGTACCCAGAGAAGCTGTGGCTGCCCCATCCCTGGAAGTGTCCAAGGCCAGGTTGGACGAGGCTTGAAGCAACCTGTGACGGTGGAAAGTGTGCCTGCCCATGGCAGGGGTGGAATGAGAAAATTTAAGGTTCCTTCCAACCCAAACCACTCTGTGATTCTCTGATGACATCCTCCTCTCCACAGGTCAGCAGGAAAGCACAGCGCTCTTCCAGCTGTGGTCCCCCACTGCCAGGGCAAGGAGAGGAAGATAACAGTGGCCCAACAACCCTCCACCCACAGCACAAATTGGTCCCCCATTGCTGCACACTTTCTAACTAAACGATCACCCTTTTCAGGTTCTCTGCACTCTGCATTACCTCTAACAAAAGCAATTTGCAAGTAAAATTCACTTAAAAGCTCTAGCAAGATATTCAGTAAGTTTAAACACAATTGGAATAACCTATTTGCTTAAAACAATTTGTGTGAGGAGTAGCAACTCCCTTCAATCCAGACCTATACCTGCGTACAAACTGGGCCCTGATCCTGCAAACATTTCACTAGAGTATGTCTTCATGCACTCTTAATACTTTTATTAAGTACTGAACTCCCCCAGATCAGGGCTGCAAACCCAAGAACGTGCCCAGGGACACGAGCAAAACCTCTATGCAAAGAGAAGTTCTTGCACAAAGGTGAAAGTCATATAAGGCACAGGTATGCTTCATCTATTTGCTTTCTTCCTCCATTTAATAGCCAAAGTATTAATCATGGTTACAGGTTGATAAGCACAGCATTTGTCGATAAATACCCTCCCCTTCAACTCTGCTCTCTCAAATAATAATCTCTCTGCAATAATACCACAAAGACCTTGGTTATCTCTTCTGGAGTTCCTGTGCAATGGGGAA
This sequence comes from Eulacestoma nigropectus, assembly GCA_013397775.1. Taxonomy (NCBI): domain Eukaryota; kingdom Metazoa; phylum Chordata; class Aves; order Passeriformes; genus Eulacestoma; species Eulacestoma nigropectus. The sequence goes on from VZTE01000118.1 coordinate 226,537, forward strand.
TCTACTGGAATCAATGGGGTGGGGATTATTTTTTTTTTACCCCTAATTAAACTACAAAGTAGTAGAAAAAAAAAAAAAAGGCTATCTAACATATCAATCTGCAGCTCTTGAAAAGCCTGCATACCAAATCCCATTTCCAACAAGGTCTCAGCACACCTTTGTGCAACACAAACTTTGCTGCTGTCGCCATTCCCCGCTAACCTGACTCCGGGCTGACGCTGCGCTGACAAAGTGGCTCATTGTGTTTTTGTGGGAAAGCGCTCCGGAGAGATCTCCCATTCAGCCCTGGGATTCAAGAACAGGCATTCACACGGGGCGGCCGCTGCAAGGGAGCACCTCTGGATGGCTGCCGGAGAGGGTTCTCATGGAGGAGGAAAGTTGAGCCCGGTATTATCATCGTGCTCACAAGGTCCAAGCGCTTAAACCGTGTTAGTAACAAGAAAACCAACCCAAAACCCACCACCCAAACACCATCACCCCGTAACTTTTCAGTATCAGGAGAAAAAGTCAGAGTTTTGTTACACTGTCCCTCACTTTCACAGAGCATAAAGTACAATTTTCAGGAGTTTTTTACTTTTCTGAACTGCTTCATGAAAATGAAGACAGTATGCTACCTATGAAGGCTTCTCCTCATTTGAGACAGACAGGAATTTACATTAAACAAAGACCCGAAACTCACCACCAAAAAAGAAATCACACACAAAAAGTCAAGTCATTGTTCCATTTTTGATTGAGTAATTTTGGTATCCAGGACCTTACAGGAAAGAAGCCTCTCCCACTCCAGGTATCTGATTTTTATCTCCAATGATAATAAAGCATCAAGGAAGGAAAAACACCAAATATTTAAATGCAGAGTACTAAGGGGGTTTGTTTTCTTTAGGGTGGGAAGACAAAGGGTCTCTATCTAGACAGAAAATGCTGTGCTGAATGTGCCACCTGCTGCAGCTATAAAGCTCAAGGTATCCATTAAATAGTTTAAAAGGGAAAAACCTTTAGGGTTTGCTACCTGGCTGAAGTGGTGCACAGTTTGTAACACAGACTGAAGGAGAAACAAAGTTCTGTTTACACAACAAGGGCAGTCCAGTGGGGTCACCAGCACTCAGGTGGCCTGTATCCAATTTAATTCTGAATCCTCACCCATCTAAGCTCACTTCCACTCTCTGCCAAATCATTCAGACAATGGAAAGCTGAAAATTATTCTCAATAAATTGTACTGGCCTTCGATAATAGTAAATACAATGAAGTACATGTTTGTGTTATGAATAGGGAAACCAATAGCACTTAAAACTACACCAGAAGTGCAGTTGGTTGAAAGGCAGGCTCAAGGCATGGTACCAGCAGGACAGATGCTCTTCCCACCCCGGGTGAAGTTAAAAGGCAGCAGCCCCAGTCCTACCAGTTACAGGAGTTACTCATTATAAAGGTACAAGTCTTCGTTAATTAAAACTTCCTAATATTTCACCTATTGACTTGGATACTACTACAGCTTTCAGGTACAAGCAGTATTAAGGGGCTCCAAAGAAAGCTGTGCAAAGTCAAGAGATACATATATACACAAGACAATAATAAGAACCAGGTTGAGCTAAATAAGGGAAAGTAAATTCCTGCAAACTGAAATATTTTTTTAGTGCAAAGTTTGTATTTAATCAAAAAGGGGACAGTCATGATTCTTTATATTTCCCTATTGATACAAGCACACACAGCTCCAATGAAGCTAATTAAACCCTTGAAGCTCAAGTGAACTTTCCACATCCTTTAAGTGACAAAATTCCAGTCAAGCAAAAAAACTTACAGAGACAAGCAGCAGAAAGCAAACCAACTTTCAAGCTTCATGTCACATGTACCGGGAGTTTCATTTTCCCTTGTTACACTTGGAGAAATTAATTTCCATAACCACTTACGAACTTTAGAGGTGCAGGAGTCCAGAGTCTATTCAAATAGAGATAAGAAATCCACAGAAAGGAAGAATCAGACCTTTTCAGGTTGGAAAAGACCATTAAGACCACTGGCTTCAACTATTAACCCAGCAGTGCCATTTCTACCACTAAACCATGTCCTTACGTGCCACATCTACACATCTCAGTACCTACAGGGCTGGTGACTTCACCACTTCTCTGGGCAGCCTGTTCCAAGTTGTTCTCTGGAGAGGTTGGTCTTACTGAGCATTAGTAGGGTTTTGATCATGAGGAAAAAAAGTTTGTGACTTACTAAGTCAAATGCACTTTTATTGCTACTCTGTGAGATACCAGAGTTCTTCTTCCCTCTCCCTGGCTCTCTAACAGCATCCCCAGTCTCATGGATACACCACACTACTCCAACTTCATTTTCCCAGGTTGGCATAAACAACATGGGGTAGGATCCACTGTACAAGCTCAGAGCAGACTAGCAGCAATAAAATCATCATTAACAAAGCAGAGCTTATCTTTGAGTCTTTTTACACAAAATCATTTTGACTGTGATAATCTTTAGCAATAACCATTCACAGGATTTCAGCTTTCTGGGAAGAAATTTTAAAAAAAACCGACCATGTCCTCTGATAAATCTTTCATTTATAATTCTAGCTAGAATTCAAAAACTGAAGTATTTCAGAAAGGCAGAGAAAAAATTAGCTTTGCATCCTAAAATATGTAAACGTGACTTTCAAGAAATGGGTCTGGTTAGCATATGAGAGTGAGGAAAACTACCTTAACAGCAAGCAGTTTTGGAGGGCTGCAGAAAAGGTACAAATACACAGTTCATCCACAGAATTTCAATAAACAGGCGAGAACAAAATATACAAGTCTTTCAAATATAAGAAAACCCATCTCATAACTCAACTGTAAGAAAGTCAAGCGATAAAAAGATTGAAAGTACAAGAAAGGCTAATTCTCTGGAGCTTTTTTTCTATAGCATCTTTCATAAATATAAAGCATTTTACTACCACGTGCCCTGACAGCCTTCAGCTTTTCCTGGACATGCATCTTACTTTGCCTACTACAAGAGAAATTCATAGAAATCCTGACGGAGCAAAGAATGTTACACTAAGTCTACGTCAAATATATAAATATAGTATATATGTACATAAATAAATTTGAAATATTCAGTGTGGCTTGACAGCAGCTTTCTTTCAACAGTGAAGGCAGAAACATCAGAATATCAGCAAATGCAGAGTTTGCCTGCAGGGTTCTGGCCGCACTAGCACAGGACTTGAGCAAGAAAAAAGCTTCCCCAGTCAAATTTAGTTGTGCTCAGTTTTACCTGAATGATATAACTGGCACATGACCCGAGAAAATATTACTCCCAGGGGAGCTCTATCGAGGCACACTCAGTTTGTGTGAATAAGCTGGAACACCCAGGCGCTATCAGCAAAGTCTCCATTCTTTAATATTTACATTCTGACCCAGTTCAGTCACATTTTGGCAGCACAGAGCCCACAGAGATACCCACCTTAACAGTACAGTACACAGTTAATCAGTGACAAACACCAACCCATTAACACCAGTTGTTCTCCCAGCAAAAGGCTTCACAGGTCCCAGGGATTCAATCAGATTGCATTTGTTCCCCAGTTTGTAAGGGGAGGACACTTTGTCATCATTTGACATGTTAATATCTGGTTTAAAAAATAAGTAAAACTGATATTATTCTGTACCTACACTATGGCATATTCCTCTTGGGGCAGGGGGAGGAAGATTACATGTCCATGCAACAATAATAAAGACTGCCAATAGTAACAGACCTGTGCAGACAAAAAAGCACTCCCACTCTCTCCCATGTGAACATATTCCTCCTCCCATTTCTCTCTCTAGCCCCTAATCATAACTCCAGGTTGGTACAGAAAAACAGCCTGGGTGTTCAGGGGAGGTTTAACCTGCTGATGAGAACATGAGCAGTGGTGAATGCTGCAGAAGACCTCCGAACACCAAACAGCTGTCCAGCAGCTCATCCTCCTCCCGGTGCTCACTAAGGAAATTCCCTCATCCTTAATGAATCTGGACTATTTTTTTTCCCATCACCCCAGATGAAACTTCAACCATAAGATTTTTCTCTAATACTGCTCTGTGTTCCCAGGTGTTGCTGCATCAAGCCCTGCCATGAATAACCTAAATCACAGACTGCCCCTCGCCATCCCACAGATGCCAGAGATCACAGCGCATCTAAGTCAGTGCTACAGCTCTACAGAAAATCATCATCATTGTCCACCACAGTCTGAAATACTCAGAAGTTAGTACTATGAAATTCAGCACAACTACAAGATGCTTTACCCTCAGCATCTTCTCTGTTCAAGGAAGTGCAGAACGAGATTTATTATTTCCATCAGAATCTCAACCTGTTACAACTTTTGTCTTTAAATCTGAAGCTGAAGAGATGCTCTGATTTTCCTCCTTCTCATGCATATACAGAAATCTCAAAAGAGTACTTGGTCTGAAGTAACAGATGAGATACTCATTTTCACCTAAATTGAGCAGATTATAACATGTTTATTATTAAGAACATGTCAAGGTACATTAATCTTTAAGGCTTTTTTTAAACACTTGTTTAATTGATCAAATTAAGGAAAGTCACTTTGTTACTAGTGATTTACTTCTTACAACAAACAGTAGTGGGTTGAGCCTCCTACCTGTAGAGACAGTACTTGGGCTAGTAATAAACAAAGAAAAAGTAGTTGTACAATCCCTGACTACACTCTGCTTACAGCATCAATACTGAAGCATCACTGGGTTTTAAAAGGATTGAGAATTCTTGAAGATTAACAGAAAGCTGATTTAAAAAAAAAAAAAAAACAACGCAGAAATGTGGCGGTATCTAACATCACAGATACTTAGCTGGTGAGCCAAGAGGGTTTTCAGGCCAGCTAACAGACTGGAAATTCACTCTCAGAAGTCACCATTCCCTCTAGGAAGAGACACTACAGGAAAAAAAATGTAGTGCAGTAAAACATTATGCACCAGCTGTCAGACCTGTAACTGATACTGTAACGGGGATCTACATTTGTCATCAAGTTACTCAGTCACTGGCAAACTGGTAATGTAGAACTACAGCAAGTGAGCTCCCCACCCCAAATATAAACAGCTATGCCAGACAACAGGATAAAGTCTTTATTTTAGACGTTTATGTTAAATTCAGTATAACACATAGTCAAACACAAGGTAGACGTCACAAAGATTTTTTTAAAATGAATTCAAGAAACCTAGACAGTGGCAAGAAGATAGGAACATGCAGAACAGGTGCACAGAACTCACTGCTGGTTCCAAACTGCAGTATCTCATGGCATGCCAGTGGACCCCCAAACCAAAACAGGGTGGGTTCTGTTCAGTACAGCAGTGTCAGGCCACTCTCCATCAATACAATAAATCTGGTAACTACTATTACAGTTTCTCTTGGCAATTTTATCTCCCGTGGGCTTCCCTCTTCCCACATCTAATCACAGAGGCCTGCTATCACCACACAAGTCACAAGGTATGTATGCATACACACATATACACACGTTCATCTACATAATGGGTATAAATACCTTCATTTATCTTAAGACCCTTGGAATGCTTAAGCCGTGTTCAGAAATAAGCAAGTTCAAAGAACTACTGAAGTGCTCAAGAGCAAAACCTCAAATTCTCCCTCTCTTTTTCCTGGATTTAACCTGCTACCAAATCCTGTAAGGGCTGACAGTGTGTCCTTGAGCCCTGACTCCCAGCACGCCAGCATGCCAGAGCCTTACACGCGCTCGCTCAAGAGAGCAGCGTTCCGGGGAGCACAGCTCCTGCCACTGGCACATACCAAAGATTCCAGATCATTTTTGCATCACGTCTAAAATGTTCTCATCAGCCTGGATTTCTGTTATAACACGTTACTCCAGCCTCAAAAAGTGCAATCTCAGCATGATAAGTTCAGTCTTCTTTCACTAAATCTTCTCTTGGGTGCTGGGGATACAGGGAAAATGGGTTAAATTTAACACACACCATCATCCTCATGTTTCCAAAAACAAATTCCAGCTGTAAACCTTAAGAATGCCACACACCTACCAAATTCTTTTCTCTTTTTATAAGCACAGGGAAGATAGGAACGGGGTACTTCACTAATGCCTCATCTCGCCATTACACTGCCTTCCTCCCACAAATTTTACTGAATTGCCAAATACGTGTTGCTAAGTTTGAGAAACTCAGAGGAAAATGAAGCCTTTATGAAAATACTTGTTGCTAGAAACACACACAAACAGGAAAATAGATGGTAAACAATAAATTCTCATTGTATTTAATAGCCGAAGGTCTTTGTTCACAACGGCTACCCCAGAACACGCAGCCACATTCATGGGATCGAGTGAATTCTATCTGAAGTTTACAGAAGGAAGCATATACAAACAGCCTCACAAAGGTATTTTCCTAGCAGGAAGCTACAAGCACTTCTCTGCTGCTCCGGCGGCGGCGGCCCCATCGTCAATGGGGGAGCGGCAGCAGCACTGCTAAGCACACTTTACTTTCACTGTGGGGTTAACCAGATCACAAATTCCAATTAAATCTCACTTTATGATTTAGGCTTTAATTCATTAACAAATGCAAAGGCAAAACATGCAACAGAGCCTGGTGGAAGTCAGCCAGGAGAGCCTTGCTCTGGCTACGCCTATCCCGAGGCTCAGCTCTCTTTGGAATTAAATGCCACTTTAATCACAGTGTTCAAAAGTCTCATTTTTGTAAGAAACTAGTGGTTAATTGCTGTACACTGTTGACAGCAATAAATAAACATCACTGAATATTCGATGTGCAAATAGGTGTGCTGGTGGTTTACCGCTACATAAGGGGCGTGTATTTTTCTGTTCTCCAAAGCCTCTCTCTTCACTTAAGATGGGAAAATTAGGAACTTCTGCAGTGTACAAGTTTCCCTCCCCCGCTTCCATTTTGTGGATTTTCTGCCAATTATATTGTTGAAAAATAAGTTCTTGAGGACAGGAAATATCCTGAGCAAAGGATATCCAGCTTCATGATACTTAAAATGTTGCGCATTCCTCCTGATCTGTCACTGCGCAGGCCAGCTGCCGGCATGCGAGAGGGTGTGCAACGCCTTTGGGTGGCCAGGAAGGGCCTCCCCCTGCATATCCCCCCAGGATTGCAGCCTCACAGCTTTGGATAAACCAGCTCCTTCAGATTTCTTCAAGATTTCCCTTTTCTGTGTACTCAACCCCAGCCATCTCCACGGTCCAAAGAGACGTGACGCAATACAGCTTTCCAAGCACCGCTGGCTATCAGGAGCACATCCTTTCCAACGTCTCCTGATAAGGTGCTTTAAAGTATGCCCACAACCCTCATCTTAACGGCCTAATCTGATGTAGGTGGCTTGCCCTTTCAGAGATCCCTTCGTTTAATTTCCTCAACAACTGCACTCCACAAAAGCAAACATCCTGTCCCACTTCCAGAGCCAGATCCCAGTTGTGGCGGGCAGCTGCCAGCAGCACAGGCAGGAGGAGAGCAGGGACGAGCGGCACGGATCCAGGTCGTGCTGGGGAGCTCCACCAGCTGTCCCATTACCGAGCCAGTTCACCCACTGGAATGGGCCAGAAGTTATGGTAATGGACAGGCTGTTGTAAAAGAGTTTGACAGGTTTTCAAGCAGCCCCTGTGCCCATCCCACACCCCTAAACTGGGCTCCCCACAAGACCAGCTGGGAGCCAAACAAACGTGTGGTTAATTAGACTTCTGTGGGTGACAGCAACAGTACAGAAATCTCAAACTTTTAACGAAGTCACCTAAATCTTACAATGCCGATACAGGGGATAGTCACACCATCACCTGCTGTGCAACTCTTCCCTGCTTGACCAGCTTCAGGCCCCATGAAACAATATCAAAGTTGACGATTCACACCTTACTTTTCCGCAGTAGTCAGTAGCTTACACTTCTTAACCAAAGGCAGACAAATCTTAACAATCACTCCTATTAAAATCAGAATTCAACCCCTTTAAGGCACTCTGACACTTCAGTAGCTTGCTGTCTCTTCCTATGAGGAGAACAGGCAACATCCAAAGCTAAATGCAAAGGAGCAGTTGAGGTAGAGCCAAAGCTGCCACCTCTGGAATGAGGGCATCTGTTCCACATGAAAAAATAAGAAAGCATTTCAAGAAAGAAAAGCACTAACTCTGACAGCACAAAACTGCAGCCATGACATTTGGACCTTTTTAAAATAAATTTCTCTAAAGGTTTTTAAGTGCCACTTATTATTTTAATGGGCATCCTAATCTAACCTCAGTAATAAAAAAATGCTTACACTTTACATCTTCACTAGTCTCTATTTAAATATCTTTTCTTTACAAGAACATCAAATCACTGTGGTTTTACTGGAGACGACAAGGGGCTAATGCTCCTGTAGAAGACCTCAAAATAAAACCAGCTGCCATTTTTAGTATGCCAAAAATGATGGCACTTCTTGGAGTGTTCTAATACAGCCGTAGTCAAAGGATATTCTCATTCCAATTAATGACACTTGCAACATCTGACAAGTTCATGGATACAGGAGACTCATTCCAAGGTAAGGTCCCTGTGCACTGGCCCTTGTGTCAGCACATGAACATGGAGGTACTGACTCTCCCAACTCTGTCTTAGAGCAATGTTCAACTCCACACCCAATGACCACAACATCCAGCAACGCTGCTCACTAAGTACCTTGACACCAACACATAGGGGTAAGTATATTCAAGGGGATTTGATCAACTGAGACCAAATATAAACATACAGTTGAAGTTTTAAACAGCTACATGGGGTAGAAGAAATCATGACTTTCACAATAGACACCACTTGCACCTCCTCTTGCGGCAGAGCATACCTAAAGATACGTACTCCACTACGGCCACAGACCCAGTTTTCATAAGAGCAAGTATTCCCTTTGAAAAGCAGTTCCACAGAGAGAAATATGTATCTTGTCTGAACACCACATGCTTGGACACACTCAGGCTTCAGTCAGCACTGCAGCAACAAAAGTATAATTGTAGTGTTTCTCATTTCTGTTGGCTTCCCTTTGTTAGCTGGCACAGGTTAGAGTCTACTCGGTGCCTCACATCAATAACTGATGTTCAAAGTAAAATGCAAAAAAAGGACGTCTTGATCTGCTCACAATCACAGAGCAAGCACTTTATAATAAAGTCATGTTTATTCCGGAACACTCAGTGCCTGGGGGGAAACTTGCTTCTAGAAATATTGTGCTCAAATATTTTACAGTCCCAGCAATGCCCACAATCAAAATTTGCTCCAGCCAGCAGACAGCATCAGACCTGCCCATCTACCTCATGACAGTTCCCAGGTGAAACTTGCTGGTTTCTCCAGGCATAATTCATAGTGTTGGATACACGATACCTTTGAGTCCCCGCTTTGCGACCACCTTTCTAACCCACCACCAACACTCCAAACTCACCAAACTTCAACAAACCAGTGGGTCTGAACACTCAAAAGCTGAAATCAAGACATTAACAAGGGCGAGTACCTACGGTAGACACTGCCAACAAGCTCTGACTAGACGGCAGGAGCGGCAGGAGCGAGGAAGAATTTGGAGAGCAGTGTCTGCTCTGACACATCTGCCCACGGGGCACGAAGAGAATAGAGCCAGCAATGTAAGCAGAGAAATCTTTGTCCTTAGGTGACACTGAGGCAATCTACATATGCCAAAATTGTTGTGCAATTAGTATGTTCTTAATTCTGTACCCTTAGAGAAGTGTACTTAATCAACTGAAAACAACGTAATGCAAAATAAAGCAACCCAAGTAACTAATTAGCTAAAAGATGTCGAATGGAAGCAAAATGAAGTATCTAATCATATATCATCAGTTCAACACACTACAGACCTATAAAAAAACCATACCACTTGCTAATTTAATCCAAACAATCCAACTAAACATCACTGCTGCATAAAACTAAGGAGAAAAAGTTAAGAAACTAACAAAAGGGTTGAAGTCTTTCTAGTGAGTTTCACAGAGATCTTTTCAGTCCATTGAAGTTAAATGACAAACCTGAACCGAATTCACAAGATTCACAAGCCTCCTTCAAGACAATTTTACGCAAAACAATTCATTTAAAGACATTATATCAAAAAAAGGAGGCTTTTTGACATTTTCTCAAATATCCATAAAAATTGTATACGCTCCTGTATACTCAGCATTTATTCTAACAGCAGCATCTAAATCTGCAAAGTCATTAAGCCTCTTGAGAAACTGGACAGGTAATAATTCATCAGGGGATAATTTCTTTCAAGAACATTCATCCCCATTATTGCATTTCTTCGCCATTCAAACACTCTCCAACACCGACAGTATCAGTCATGAATGTACAATCTAAACACAAGCCATCGAAGCTGATCAGATCACTGACAATTTTAACAGCTTAAAAACTTAAGCGTTTTAGGGATAAATATCTTGAAAACAATGAAGCTCTGCTGATATGCATCAGAGAAAAGGCCACCTACATGCTTGTCAAATTCCCATTTTTGTTCTAACCTGAATAACCACTACAGAAAACAAGCATCTGTAGGATGGTGAGGGAAACAAAAAAGGTAATGGAGCATATTTCAGAGGACATTAAGTCCTCTCACACGTTTTTCCAAATTCAGTTTCATAGACACTAAGTGCCAAATATAACGAATATTTCTGAAGTTTATTTCTGACAAGCTGGCTTTAGTTGTTTTCTTTTTAATTATACGTCACCATCACTACTTCAATAACAACACCTAGCATCCCAAATCCTTCCAGGTGTCCTGGAAATAGCACCGGCACATTCTGCAGAGAAATGTTGTAGCATTTGAAAATACAATGGAAATACATGTCTTTCCTTGTAAAATCAAAGCAATGGTTATAAAAAGTAAGGCATTTTCAGTACAGTATACCAAGTCCAGAAAAATTCAGTCCTTGAGTAGGAATGCATGAATTTAATCGAGTCAGATGGGCTCAGGGCTCTTTTCCATTAGGAGTAAAATAGATTAAACGTCAGAGTATTCGCCAAGGTATTATCAATAGCTTCGTGAAAATAATAAAGGTAAAAAGATTGGGCTTTTTTAAATTGTCTTAAGCACAATAATTGTAAATTCAAAGAGACTTTAAGGAAGACTTTAGAAAACCATTTTTGGAAATACTCAAGAAGCCTTAAGCTGCACTCAACATGCAAGTTCCCATCAAGCCACATTAACAGTCCTCTAAAAAACAGAATTAACCAAAAAGATGCTTGGAATTCCTTCTGCATTACACAGCCCTTCCCATCTGCAGTCTGGCATCCCAGCTCTCTCTCATGCCTACACTGAAATCCTTCAGCCAGCCTTGGGCAGACGAAGCCCACTCCTGCCGAGTCTCCCAGGATGTGAGTGAGGAACAACAGTGAGGGCAAAGCAGCGCCGGTGTAGGTGACCCTGTGTACCCCAGCTGAACACAATCAAGCCCACTGCTGTAAGGGCAGCCCTCTATATACACACACATATAGGGAAACCTGACCCCAGGGCTACATTCTCGGGTGGAAAAACCAAACAGATCTCATTAATTATTGCCCCGTATCTCAGCAAGCTGGGATTTTTTTTTTTGGATGCATCCTAGCAGCTGAGATTTCCAACCAGCGTACGAAAGATGTTGATAATCTAGTAGTTGTTTACGCCACCTGGAATCCAACACACACCTCTACCTCCAAGGTACTTGTTACCTTTCTGTTATTCATTCATACCCTGGTATTTCAGCATTAGAGTTGTGCCTGTACTTCAAAGCTTGCTATCCCTTCCCCCACAAGGACAGGAGTAAAAGATCCGTGGACAAGCACTTCAAGTCAAACACACCCTTTGCTATTTCAGGCTCCAACATAAGCAGATTACAGCTCAGCTGTGTTCTGTCTGAACTTTTGTTTCTCTCTTGCCAATGCTGCACTAATTATCCCTGAGAAAAGACAGACTTTAATTAACAAGCAATGACCAACTTTTATCTATAAACTCTTTCTTCCCATCCAAGTTCTGCCTCTAAGTAGCTATTAAACACCAACTTTTAGCAGTGAGTAATTAGGAGATATTCTTAGCACACAGAGTTAATGCAGAATTCAAACAATGCTGGAGACACAGGTTGTAGGGGCTGCCAGGGATGCCCTGTCCATGGGAGAAGCCAAGATGGACCCCTGCCCATGGCAGAGCCTTTTTACAGACCCAGGGTCCATGTGCTCTTGCTGCACACGCTGTTATAGCAAGCCTGGGTGGCTGCTACTCAGTGCAACCTGCTTTGCAATGAGTAAATATAAAGAAAGACAGATCTCTGCCTCAAGCTGTTCAGAAGAAAAAGGGAAGACCTTTCTTGACGCCCTTTCATACAGGGGATGTGCAAGCCCATCTCTTCAAACATGAGAAACAAGAGCAGAGACAGCTTCAAAGGAGGAAAAATTAGTTATTGGGACAGGTAGCTAAAATGAACGCTGAAGGAGAACATGTCATTTAAATGAAAACCAGGTAGTTGAGCTGGTTCTTTTAACTGGCACATCACCTGCTGAGGAGTACTACAGAACTCAGAGAAAGCTGCCCCCCACACACACAGCAGAGCACTGAGGCCGCCACGAGACTCACGAGTGCACTTCTGCACTTCGCTTCTCTTAACCCTTCTCCTTCAGCGTGGGAGGTGGTGCTCAGGGAACGAGACTGGCGGTCAGGGAGAACAATCACTGACACTGATTCCAAACAGCACAAGTACTAAAAGACTAAAGGCAAAGCACAGTACACTTCCTGTCCATTTAACAAGGATGGCTCCCCTCTGCAGTCCACCCCAGCAGGAACGTCCCTGCCTGCTGGGGAGCGCGCTGGGGCAGCGGGCGCAGGAGGTGCCCCAGGACATGCTGGGCCCCACTCAGGTACAGGAGGAGCCTCACTGGACCCTCACTGCCTGTGCCAGGATGGCCCCCACTAAGCAGCAAGGAGAGACAGAAGTTCAAGGCTGGCTTCCAGAGCAGCCCAGGGAGTTTGACTCAGTGAGCCAAAACAAGAATAAAGGGAGTGGGAGGCAGAACTGACCTTTCAGTAGCAGCACCAACTTAGGGCTGTGTCATCAGGCCATGAACTCACACTCCGATGTGGATCAGTAGTATTTTATCTACTGATATGCACATGGAGCTGGACCTCACCAGCTCCTTTTTTAATATCATTATGTTTAACTACTTGAACTACTCCGCCAAGTTCTGTACGGCAAACACTTGTGAAACCATTTCCTTCCCCCGCTGACAACGACGTACTTAGAGAATTATTTGATTTACACCACAAAGGGAATTCAAACATAGCTCAAGAGCAAACAAAACTTCCTGCACCATACACACACAACCTATATAAGATGTGTGAAAAAACCTCAGTGTTTTATTATCCTAGTGACTTTTGTGCACTCAGTACCCAACAGCTGCAAGTTTCATCTTCACAGAGCCAGTCAGAATCATCCCATGAGAACTTTTAAATCACCATAGCAATCAAATGTTATTAGAGGGAGATTAATTGAAGTCAGTATATGCAGTTTAGGTTTAGAACAACAAATGCTAATTTCCCAAAACTGATGAGAATTGACGGGAAAAACAGACTTGAAAAAATTTACCTACAATTGTAAGCTCTTTTGTTTTTCCAGAAAGGACAACTTGAAAAAATTATGAATCCCTTGTTTGAGAAAGAGGGAAACTTAAACTAAAATCCTATCCTGATACCATGGTAAAAAGACAACAAAAATGTAATGCAGCAGAAAAGGGGGTAAAAGAGGGAAGCTAAGAATAGATAGCGAAAGTAGTACAGAAATCTGGTAAGTGAAACCAAGGCTAAAGTCAAGGCAAGTCAGACAGAGAAAACCATGACTTGCAAGAAAACAGAAAATGAGCTGCATTCTAAAACAAACTGAACTCTAATAGTGGCATAACCCCACTGCAAAACAGAAGTGAAAATAGGACTAATGATGCAAGGGAAAAGGATTTAACAAATTCTTCCATTTGGTAGTTGGAAGAGCCACAAAATGCACTTGTACCAGACTGTTGACTTACCCCAGTGGGCAAGTCAGCCCCGAAAACTTTCACTTAAGTTTTGATTCGAGCCTTTAAAGAAATGCCTGACCTACTGCCAACAGCAGGACACGCTGATGCAGAGGGGTAGAGCAGAGAGAGACTGTGTTAACCCAGCACCAGCAGCTGAGAGGGAAGCAGGCTGCCCAGTGCAATTACATCCCATTAGTAAGACACAGCTTTCAGATAAAACAATCGAAAGTCAATGAAGGATTCCAGCGATAAGGAATTCAAAGATAGGAACACAATCAGCATTGTCATTCTATATAAAACAGGTCCTGTCAAACAAATCCAAGTGCGCTCTTGGCCGAGATTACACCTTCGGTTGGAGAGATAGCTGTGTTAGCACACGTGTGTTCTTTAGCCAGCGCCCGACTCGGTACCACGCAGCCCTGATAAAGGAGTTCACACTGCACAATCAAAATGAAATATCTCCAATGTATTAAGAGCTGGCCAGCGAACTGACCGCAGGTTAATCTGTGAGCTGATAACACCGTGTGTGAATCAGCCAGGGGGTGCAGACGTGCCCCACTGCCCAACACATGGCATACCAGCCCCCTCAAAAGGCTGGTATTTTTATATGGTCCCAGGGCCAACAAGGACTGGACAACAAAGAACAGTAAGAACCAGTGAGCAGAAGCATGAGCCAGGCAAATCAGAGCTGGGCAAAACACAAGAAATGAAACTCCAAAGATTAGCTACTGAAGTAGATGGAATCAGCCAGCAGAAGTGAGCAGTATTTCCTCCTCTTATGGAAATATGACTTCATGTGCTCACCAGAAACATAAATTACAAGTAAGCCAGGATAACTCTACCCTTCCTAAAAAAGAACTATATCCTTACTAAATCAGGTGTATGTTGTACTGCCTACTGACAATTTTATTAGTTTGCAAAGACCTAGTTGGCATTTGTAAGAGAACTGTTCTTGCCCTTCCCTACCCACAGCAAGTCAGCCTTGCACAAAGGCTTCCTACAGATACAACATAATACGCTGAGCAGAAGGCAAGTAGTTATTGCCCTCTTGCCAAGGAAACCTCCTCTGGGAGAGGCTTTCAGAGGTAGAAACTGCACACAGGCACTTGTCAAGAGCCGTGTTGGGGAGAGAAGCCCCCGGACATGTGCAGACCACCAAGAAGACTTCTAGTCCAGCCTCAGCTGAAACAAGCCCCAAACAAAGTATCTCCAGTATTTTCACCTCTGTGTCTTGTTTTCTCAGCTGCAAAATAGGGATAATGAAACACATCATCTCTGTTAGTGCTCTGGTCTCCTCCAAGGGAAGAAGATCCAGCATACTGGTTATTCACCAGTGTTTATTTAATGATTTCCTACTAAAATTGACAGCCTGCCCTGGCCAGTAACACTAATTATCACTTCACAGGATCTGTTTGACTGTCCACATTAAAAACTACAGCTTTACACTGCAAGTTTTTCCATATTGACCTTCCTAAATCAGGATATGCTTAGCTGTTTGTGGGTGAGACTGAAACGAAACCCTACTACCCAGCCAACATTAAATAAAGCCCCACTGATCACATCTGCTGTGCTCCTGGCTCTGCCAACCTGCTCAGGGATGTTCCCTCTGCCCCATTCCCAGCCAGGTTCTTCCAGTCAGCTCCTGGCCTCGCACCAGCACTTTCACCCCAGAAGCCAAGTTAGTTCTTGTTGCCCATGTTAACTTCTTCCTTGCCACAGTAGGCTGAAACCCCATCAGAACGATAAAAATCAACTCCAACATACTTTGCACCAACTCAGCCACGACTGAGCAAGTGGCCACAATGCAAGATGCTTCTCCCAGTTGTTTCATTAACTCCCCAGTCAGAGCAGTTTTAAATTAAAAAAAAAAAGAAAAAGCCAACAAACCCCACTTTTAAGTGCACTGGCTCATTGTGATTTTTAATTAGCGACAGGATTTCAGATAGTGCACACCCACGGCCCCAGAAGGGGGTTGAGGGGAGTACGTGTATGCGCTTGTGAAACCATTGTTCCTCCGTCAAACACAGCTCATCCTCCAGCCCTTCCGAGTTCCCAGCTGCCCAGTCACACAACTTTAAAAGTTCAACAGCTGGGTGTTTTATAACCCTGGAGAACTCCCAAGCCGATCCTTACGTCGCTGGCGAGGAGCCCCGGCCAAAGGCTGAGGACCCGGCGGGGACTGTTCCGGCCCCATCGCGCAGCTTCACCTTCCTCCTCCTGCTGCGGACAAAGGCAAAGTCCACGCTCACAGCCCGGCACGGGGAAGGCGAAGTCCACACTCACACGCCCAGCACGGTGTTTTGTAAGCAGCAAATGACAGAGGCAGGCAGACTGAGCTGCATCGGGCAGTGGCTGGGAACCGGGATCTGCAACCATCTGCAAGTTCGCTTGGCTTTTGTTTCAGCTTCCAGCGCTGATGGATGGAAACAAGCTCCCAGGTCTTCTGCATTAGCATAAAGACAATTAAAACAACTTTTCCCCCCACAAGCACCTCAGGAAAAAGCACATGACAAGCTTAAATGAGAGTGTTGATAATATATTTAAGTAAAACCTGACTCTTTAGAACAAAAAAAAAAACCCACCCCAAAACAAAACCTCAGCTGTATCACAGAAAACAGCTTTGTCAACAAGTTCCTGTGACTTCTGCTGTGGAGGAAAAGGCTCAGATGAAAGTCCGCAGGACTCACTGCATCCTCCTCTCTCCAAAGAAACATTAATTTCTGCCTGACACAAAAGCATTTCTGCTTGGAAAGGGAACACCACAGGTCAGTATTAAAGCAATTTCAGTGTAGCTACCGAGCAATTAGCTGGATAATACCTTCTTCTACATGCTGATTTTTCCTTTTCCAGAGTCATGGTGCAAGCAGAACTTGCAATTTGCTGGTTTTACAGCCACTTCTGAAGTTGCAAATGACCAAATTTAGATTTTCCCTTCCTTATCACTAAAAGTATTTCTACTTTGGCACTGCACATTTATTCACTGATTTCAGTTTTTTAAAAAACTTTTACCTTGTATTTCGATATAGCTTCCATCTTCTATCAGCAAACAAATTCAGACATTTTGATTTTTAAATATTTAAATTCACATCTGTATAACCCTGACATTTTTGCTTTTTTCCCCCCTAAGACAAAGTGTAAACAAAAGTTTATCTTGCATTCTGATTTTGCTTTGAAGTCTATGATGATCTAAGGAATTAACATACTCTTTCCTAGAGATTATCATTGGTAAAGTTTCAGATACAAACCTCTCCACTTTGATAAGTGATCCATCGCTTTTGGAAAGCGCCTTTATTGTTCGACCTGATGTTCAAAGCTCTTTGAAAGCTGCCCATCTCCTTTCCTGGAACTATGTTACATCAGGACCTTCTACCAGTAAAACTAACAGGACATAAAAGTGAAATTCCACCAGGATTGAAGCCATACTGAAGTTGCACCACCAGTATTGTACAGCTCCGCACATACGTAACTTCGGGCGCAAGCAGACTTGGAAAAAAGTATTTTTATTATGCTAGCTCATTAAAAAATAAGGATTAGATTTATAAATTTTGCAGCTGCAATGAATGCCCACAGTACTTTCATCAGACTATATTCCAGGTTCTCTGTTCCCCCACTTCCTTGAAACCAGTCTGCCACTTCTACACTCCTTATTCATATATGGGAATACCACAGCCACATATTCTTTAATAGCCTTGCATTAAGCCCTGTACATTAAAATTACTTAGGTCTTTCTGCTTGCCATAAGTTGGCTCCTGTTTAGATAGCTGGGCTGGGTTTGGACTAAGCTGCTTGATCAAATTCTAAAGAAGTTTTTATTTACTGACATCTTGCATCCACACATTCATCTGCCAACACTGGCTTTTGGCTGAAACAGTCCTGTATGCCTTCAGTGTTTACCTCTCTGATGGATTTAGAGATAGTAAAGTTCATTGGAACTTCTTTCCTGTTAAACATTTCTCCATCTCATCTTACGAGAAAGGCTTTCTACACTTCCAGTCACGCTTGTAACCCTTACCTGTAACTCTACCACTCCAAATTTACCCATCTTTCACTAACAGAGGTGATCAGAATGCATACACTTTCCAAAACAAATCCCAGAAGGACTTGCAAAATAGTGTTAATCTCCCTTCCCATCTCTATTAGAAGCAAAATAAGATTCCCCCCTTGGGTGGGTGCCTTTCTTCATGGCTGTATAACCACTGTCAGACCACGTTCACGCTCTGGTTGAACAGTTGCGCAACGAAGTCTCCGAATCTGCTTTAAGAAACTTCAGTGCTAATATTGATCACAAAGGTCAGGAAGAGCTGATGTTGGCAGGAAAACAAAGAAAACCTTTGTCTAATATAATAGAATAGATAAAAATGGTATTTATCTGTTTCTTCCTTCCAACTGTATATTTTGCGTATGATGAGAGAAGAGTTGTTGCTTCCCCTTTCCATCTGCCAAATCCTTTCATAAATGCACACGTTGAATATTGCAAAACATTTTCTGAGAAAAGCAGGGATGTGCAAAAATACTGCATCAGTGATACTTTATACAGTATGTAGCCAACATAAAATACTCACTGAAGAACCAGTCAAATCTTCTTCAAAATTTTTAAGGAAAAGTTTTCTTCATTTGAATCACCTAAACCTTGCATACAGCTCCCTCAAATTGCCTTGCACTTGCCAGGCAATAGGACCAGGAGGAGGAACAGTCCTGGCAGGGAGCACAGGCAGGACCTCACTGCACCCTTGCCCAAGCAGAGAGAAACCTCCTGCCCAGCCAGCCGTCCTGGGTCCTTCAGAGAACCAGCAGACCACAGCTACACCTCACTTGCTCCACAGAGCCAGGACACTTAAAAAAAAAAGAAATTTAAGTATCCATAATTAATGGAAAAATAACTCTTCCGAGGACAGAAGAAGAGGGAAGTTGACAGATCCAATCTGCCATCCCCATATACTTTCTAACTCAAATACAAATCCTCTGCTTGCCATGTGAGGTTAGTCCAGGCACCAGGCCAAGGCTTTGCTTTTCCCTCCCGAAGTGAAAGGACAGATCTCCCGCTGCCACGTCGCTAACACCGAGCCAGAAAGCAGCACCTCGTCCCTACCCAGCACTGCCCACAGCTCTGCAGCTGCAGCAGAACCACGTCACTGCTGGTAACCAGACTGGATCAAATTTGCTCAAAGGTGGTGTTATCACTGTCCAAGTGAACTAAATCATGTAAGAGTGTGTTATTGTATTTGCTATATTTCATTGAGAGAACGTCACGGAACCTTAAATTACAGCAAGGCCAATAATAATAATAATACACTTGGTCTACTGGCAAACTAATCCAGTCAATACTATTTTCCATGACTTCACACATCCGTATTTTCTCCGTCCCAATTCTCACATTTCACTCCTCTTCATCCCCTTGCACTAACCCAACAATTGAGGATACACTGAAATCAATACACTGTAGTCTGGAAAAATCTAACGAAGAAAAAAGAGAAGAGAGAAACAAGGATTTACTAAGACAGACCAGAAAGGACTCAGATGTGCTAGCAAGGGCAGGACTGGAATAGTCTAGAAGGTCTGAGAAACTGAAAAAACTTTTCACAGCAACATTTTAGAGCATAATATCATCCTGTTTGACTGCATGATCCCAAAATGCCAAAAGGAAGTGAAACCGTTGATGTCTAACTTCAGAGTTTTAGATCCACAAATATTGCCTTTACAGTAACATAGCAGCTTTCACACATCCACTGAAGCAACCTATTCAGACGCATAAAAATTCAAGTGTAGCCGCCTTGTTCGTTACACAGATTGTGGTTACAGAAGTATCTGAATGACTTGACTCTTGCGTTTTATGCAGAAGCGGCTGCTGTGGAAGAGATGAGAGACCCTTTTGGTTGCACTCGGCAGAATTGCCTAATTTCCACCACATCACCATTTCCTGCCCACTGAACAAGGCAGCTGGAACAGCTGGACAAGCACGTCCAGCCCTGTTAACCGAGAGGGGAAAGGGTAAAGATAAAACAGCACACACACGAGAGCTTGCAGAGAGAAGACACGTTAATTAGGTAACAATTCCTTTGTTTCACATATCCTCGCAGTCGTGGGCATACAGTGCCCTGACTGCTGCTTGCAGTGCTCACTGACCCAAGGAACAGCCTTCAAGTCAACAAAAAGTTTGCACTGTATGTCTAACGAAGTCACAGAGGATGTTTATGTTTTGTGCAGTCACTAAAAGCACCACTGAACTTAACAAGCAATAATAAAGATCTGTTAGAGCAGCATATGGAGTTGCAAAAATAAACATGTGCGGAGCAGAATGAAACAAGTTAATTTTGCCACCAGCTGACACACAAGAAAGAAGGATTAAGGCTCAGATCACAGACTCATGAAATAGTTTGGGTTGAAAGGTACCATAAAGACCATGTAGTTCCAACCTCCCTGCCACGGGCAGGGACACTTTCCACTATCCCAGGTTGCTCCAAGCCCCGTCCAACCTGGCCTTGGACACTGCCAGGGATGGGGCAGCCACAGCCTCTCTGGGCAACCCATGTCAGTCTCATCACTCTCATAGTAAAAAAATTTCTTCCTAATATCTAATCTCAATCTATCCTTTCGGTCACTTTTTCCATGTCAAACTCTGCAGAACTTTTGCTTTGTCAAAAAATCTCAGAATTCCTCTTTAGCCATAAGATTTCTCATGCATTGGTTACAGTCAGCTATGAATAAAGTAACCTGAATCTTCAGTGCCAAGTGTGTAAGAGTGCGACCTTAGACATTCATGAAGCCTGGTGCCATGATCTAGTACTAAAATTCTCAGTGAACCTTATGCTTCTTCCTATTTATGGCATTTTAACTTCCTGGCATGGTAGGAACAGGTTAATGCCACTGAGTACTCCACAAAAGTCATCCAGTAAGACATTACCTGGGTCTCTGGTGAAATCCATAGGATTTTTCTTGCTTCTGAACATGACATTATTACCCCACCAACATCTAAGTTTACCATAATGGAAAATACAAAGTCATTTTGGTTTGGTCCTTTAAGGTTTCTGTTTGTTGACTTCTGTTGTTGTTGTTTTGAGGTCCTGCTGAACTAAAATGTAATTTAGTTTTATAACAAATAAACCAAAAGGACAACATACAAATAGAAAGTTAAATAAGGAGACACCGTGGGAATGAACTACCTGCTTGTAAGCAAACTACAGAAGTATCAGAAAATCTGGCTTCACTTCTGCTTATTCTGGGTGTTTTATCAGTATTATCAGAGACCTGGGAAGCACCTGCAGCAGCCTAAGTAACAAACTTCTGATTAGAGAACAGTGAGAAAATGACTGACAAACAAGCCGATTTATGAATATATCAACATATACCCTGAATTGCCATAAAATTAACCCTTAATCCTCAAAACATCCAACATACATTTCCTACAAGCACAAAAGGAGGTTGAACTCTTCAGCGCAGAGCTGACAGCCTGCAGGGTCACAGTGCACAAAGAGAGCAGGGGTCATGGCTGTCGAGTCATTTTGCACTGATCTAGATTCTTAATTGTTGTTTAACTCCACAATTTCTACAGGGGATTATTTGTGACACTGTGACATTTTGTCTGCTCCTCCAAGCCATTTAAGGTCACTAAGAGCAGACAACATACGTACACATTCAGACATCAACACAGACATACTGAAGCACCACTTAACTATGATTTATACTGAATTTAGATTTATTTTTTGCCAGCCCTTTCTCTTTTCCATAACACCACCAACCTTCTGCAGCTCATCCTGCTTCTGAGTTACACTCCAAGCCTAAGCTCACCACAGATCATGTGCAGTTTAACTCTTTCTAATGCTGCCACCTCTTACACACGACAGCCAAAACATGGGGCCACCTCACTATACTGCCAATCTCTCACTTCCTTCCTTGTAAGAATACCCTTGCCAACCAAGCCAGAAAATTTCTGACCCATTCCTCAGAACCAGCTTTTGAAGATGGATTCTCCCTCCTTGTATAGCTGGCTGGGACCTGTACCATCAACAGTGCCTCAACCTATGACCCAAGAAGCAGCACATGCGCTCCTGTCAGATCAGGCCACTTCGACTCTTCTGAAGCACGTGGGGACCACACACCGCAGCCTTCCTGGGTCATTTGTACCCACCTCGGAGCCAAGACACAGCCACCTGGGCTGCAGTGCTGGGCACACCCCCCTGCACATGTGGAGGGACACGTTCTTCCCAGCCAGCAGCCCCACGTCCACATGCCTGCACTTTTAGTCATGCAGAGGCCACACGTCACAACCAGTGTGTGAACAAGAGCACGAAGTCAAAGGGAAGAGGACAGAAGGGATTGCAGTGTTCCACAAACACAGATCTGCTGCCCTGCCCCTCCCTCACCCACATCTGAAACATTCAAGAAAAGCCAGCAAAGAGCAAACATTGTGCCAAATTAAGTATTGTGTCTCTAGTTGCTCAGTTCTCCAGACACATGGGGATGGGCTGCTCAGGAGGGACACTGCTCCTGTGACCAAATGCTGCAGCCCGAGCCCCCAGCCTGGAGCACGAGAGCAGAAGAAACCTCACTGCATGGCTGAGGATCCCCTGTAACAGCTGTGCAACCAACAGAACATAAATCATACAGAGAGATAATTACAAGGAAAACCCTATCGTAGTATCAGAAATCACAGGTGGCTAATGAGTAAGTGTGTTAAAGAAAGGATGCGCAAGTGGGACACTGAGAAAAGCAGAAGACCTTGGAATAGTAAAAAACCCAAAAAACCTCACTAAAGCAGAAGCCAATTCCGTAAAAATTCAGAGTAAGAAACTGTTGTTTTCTTCCATTTGCTTTTCTTTGAGCTGCCAGAGCTTCTAACACTTTCCAGCATTTGAAAATAAAGACCTGTTGCTCTCTCCTCCCCAAGGCAGGCTTTGAAAACAAATTTCCTAGTTGACCTGCCAAAGCAAAAGATGTGATAGCAGCTGAATGTCCCTCTGCCCTGCTCAGGAGATGACTCAGTGGAAATCAGCCCTCAAGAAAAATGCTGCCATCCTTCAGACAGTGCAACCAAATAGGAACAAATTCCTCGCTTTAAAAGCCATGGCTTCCAAGGCAGCCACAGTTCAATACAGGACTGTATAATACAGGAGCAACACGTTTTGGGGGAAAGCTACAGCTTATTTTGACCCCTTTTTTCAATTTTTAACACCGTTAATAAAAATATATCTCCTAGCAAGACTATAAAATCATTTCCTCAGAGCTTCAGAGTGGCACAAAAGAACAGGATATGTGCTAAGCAAAGTGAAGTAAGAACTGGGGAGAACAAGACCACCATTTTCACTGTTCAAGCCAACCAAACACGCTCCTCAAAGCCAAACACCAATTACCACCTGCTACAAGAACAGAACACACACAAGCATGTATGCAACTGGGTCTCAAACTTGCATCCAGTTCAAATACATCTGGAAGAATCATGTACATGGTATATCCCAGTTTGCCTTATCTTGTCACAAAAGGAGGAATTTTTTCCACTTCAACCTAAGCCATTATTCCTGATACTTTAACATTGTATGAAAGAGAAAATACTGAGTCGCCCAGTAAAGCAGCACCCTTCGTGGAGTCAGTCAAGGCCAAGCTGTGCCTTTGCTTTTCAAACTCCTATCAGTACTTATAGACAAAAAACCCAAGTATTTGGGCATTATAGACCCCAAATAATCCACAAGTTCTGCAGTTCCGACTGGGTCTCTTGTGCTCTGTTAAATTATTCTAATGAAGTGATGCTTCTGGTTGCCATTTGTTAGTACCGAGACACTGAGGGCAGTTTTTTCCTCTTCTGTAAGTTGACATCACGTAAGTCCACAAAAAAATACAGGCTGACCGGAAGGAAACCTACTCAGTGCTCTCATTATCCACAAATGCTGTCATCTTTTTTTTTCGTCTGCTGCATTATTTCACATCAATAAATAAATAAGGAGCAGAGCAATGCGTAACACTAAGTAACATACCCGGATCAGTTCAAGTGTCTGCAAGCATAAGGTCACTTATGTTACATGAATTGCCATTGAACAGGGACATACTTCTACAACAAAGGCAAGTTATAAAGTAGACTAAATTCTTTCAGCCAGCTAATCACACACTAAAGGAAAATGGTAAGGTCATCCTGAAACAAATAGGGACAACTCTCTACTCCCACGCTGTTTCTGCTATCAAGGTCCAAAATAATCACATCATCTTACTTCACTACACTGCTGGGCTTGACTAAAGAATTGTGCAGAAATATTTGGGGCAAAAGATAACACTGGGATTTAGGTTATAAACATTGGCATTTTATTAGTGGGTGAGTGGAGAACAGGGAGCAACCGTGTAAAATTGACACAGCTGCACAGAGGCCCAGAGAACCTACAAACTAAGCAGAACACATTGATTTTGCTAGTTTAGATTAAAAGCATGGGGAAATCTGTCCACAACATCCCAAGCATCTCTGAGGGTGGCAAGGGTCATCTAAAATTGTTGTTTATTGAAGTTTTTATTAACCTCCTGAAAGCAATTTCTTTCTCTCTTTTCAAAGCATTCCATACAAAACATTCCTGAAAACATGAAGTATATGCTTAAACACATGTATACACGCATTCTATTATTAGAGTCCTTTGCAAGGACCTAAGAATAGAAATGTCCATAATTACAACTAAGGCAATGATAAGAGACCGGGATGTAAAGCCTGTTTTAAGGTATTTGCATTGCTGCCACAGAATTGCCATACACTAAGTCAACACAGAAAAATAAGACAGGCTTATCACCCTCATCTCCAGAGAATTCAAGTGTTTGCTTTCAGTTATTCTAAAGCTAACAAATAACAAGATAAACCAAAACACAACAGAAGAAACTCCTCTCCTGAATCCATCTTGTCAATGCACTGAGTACCTTCTAGAACAAGGAGCAGATGCCAGAACAAGCAAATGCCACATATCAGTAACAGCTGCAGTTTTGTCCTCTTAAAAAAAAAAAGTTATAAAATACATATTTAATTACTTAGGAATTGTTTGTGGCTTCATATTACAAAACTAACACTATACATAGCTGCAGTTTACTAAGCAGAGTATCCACATGGCAATTTTCAGTATATCACCATTATAAACTGTCACCACTAGAAAAACAAATAGAGAACGTTTCTTATGCAGCTGGCTTTTTGTCTGTTATCTGCTAACAAACACCACAATTTACTTGTAAACAAAGGATTCCTCAGATCAAACGCAGAAAGCATGTCACTGGAGAAGCCCTACATTTTAACCTCTAAGCTCAAGGAAACCCATCCTTTTCCCAATTAAAAGCACCACAAAGATTTGCTCAAAGCTGCACTACCTGGGACCTCCAGGGAATATTCCTGCTCAAGAACAGACTTTAACACAGACGACGTTTTTCTTGTGTACTTGCTCAACAGCACCGTCATTTTTCATCCAGAGCAGAGCACAGATTTAACATCCACAGCAGCATTTCTGAAAGGCAACTCATCTCTCCAACACTGTTGCAAATTCCACAATAAATCACATTTAATTAGTTTGTGCTTTTTCTTTTTCCTGGCTGTCTGGAATCCAACAGCGAGCAAGAAGCTTCCAACTTTAATTTTGCAAAGAGGTGCTTAGAATAAACTGATAAAAACACCAACCACCACATCCCCACTGGAAGCTGTTCGGAGTTATCTGCTCACTGACACACCAGCATTCCTGCCTGTAGATGGCTTGTGTATCCAGCGGCTCCTATTTCCACTGCCTTGTTTGAAGAACTTCCCTCTTCCCACATACCTTCCATCTCCAGGGACAGATCACACAGGGACACTAAACCTTGGCCGTAAACAACATGAGTTTTGATACTGCTGTTTCTAAAGGATCCTCCATCACTCAGCAGTGCAGAGACAATCACTGAGGCACAAATCCTCTCTGGGCAACGCTTGAGAAACTCTCTGCCTCGCTGGTATTTTGCACAGCTGAGATTTACACAGGGCTCTGCTGGCTTCTTCTGCTATTTATTTTATTTGCTGTACACTAAAGGCTACTGCAAACAAATGGGACTTCGATAACTTGCGGCATGTTGCTCAAAACAATGCCACTGCACTGGGACACTATTTCCAGACTCAACACTCATTAACCACATCCTTGGTGGAATGATGGGATGCTCTCCCAGTGTGTCCCAAACTGCCACTCCAGGTGCTCCAAAGAGGTCAATCCATCTTCCCTCATGTCTTTTCTTCGGAGGGAAGTGGCAGACTACAGTGAAGAGAAAAGCACTGCGGAGAGTAATTTGTTTTATTCAGGTGTGTTCGGGCTCTGGGCCTGTTATTTAATTATATGTATTTAGTAGGAATTAAGATCCTCACGCTACAAACATTTATTCATACTGTAAATGTTGGTTCTGACAACCTACATTTTTGAGAGAAAAAGTCTATTATACTTTTTAGAAAGTTCATGAATACAATTACATACACACAGAAGTTTGCTGCATGGTCTGTATATATTTTCTTGCACAGATTTATGAACTGCATAAGTTTGACTGCCCTTAACTGCTTCTCTTTCTTGGAGGACATAAAGGACACTATAAAGTGAGGAGAAAAAAACCCAAATTCTCTGCTAAGAAAGAGGTATAATGGAGAAATCTTCTTTCAGTTGCCTAAATACTACACGTAGAAAAAAAAAGTGCCAGGATAAACAGATTTCAGATTGGAAGTTACAAATTTTTCTGAGACTAAAGATAAAATACTTGCACTATGGAGTTACAGCTCTGAGCTTCTTGGCTATAGCAGAATATCAGCTTATTTTGGCTGCTAACTACCTTCATTTCTTATCCTTTGGCCAACTATAGGCTAACAGTATGAAAAAACCCTCACTGCTGTCCCAGCAGTGACCTCAAACCCAAACCAGATGAGTCCCAAAGGCTCAAAAATCAAAAAAAAAAAAAAGTAAAATATATCACCTTCCACACAGCCTCATCTCTGAGCTACATTATAAGCATAAAGTAGCTAAAAGATACTGAACTGGGAAGAACAATACACCATACTTCTGGGGCAGCAGAGGTTTCTGCCACAGCAGGGTCCCAATACAACCACAAATCACAACAGCTTTGAAACTAACGAGAGGGAACCACAAGAGTGCTGAAGATTAAGAGAAAAGCACTAACAGACCGCTTCTGTTCGAGACCCGAAATGACCCCGGGAACACGGCCAAGAATCATTTTCTTACTGGTAGCACCGGCAGCGTATATTCTCCGACTGCTGAGAAAGACACACGGGCTGTAGGTGGGCCAGACCAGCGGTGGACGCAGCAAGAGGAGCAAGATGCTTCCACTCAGGAGGCAGCCCGTGGCCCGTTCCTGAGGTTTATGGAAGCAATGCCTTTATCTGCATTTCCAGCCAAGCACACATTGTGTCATCCGTGTCCAGACCAGCCGCTCCCCATCAGAACAAAGCGCAGACCCAGAGCAGCACAGGCACTGAGGCACTGCCAGGCCTGGCACTCTCAACCTTTTTTTAAGCAAGCTTTGCTACAAAAAAAAAAAAAAAAAGTTGAGAAATAGAGTTCTACACTTAAAAATCCGTGGAAGTTTGAAATCCCATTACCTAGCACATTGTTAAACTCGAGTTAGACTGGTTTGGCACCTTTCAGGAACGTACTGGCTGAGCCCTGTGTTCTGCAGGGTAAGCGGTTAAGGGATACAGCAGCTGTGGTTAGGGCACAGGGAACTGGGATACGTGAATCCTGTTCTCACAGACCCAGCACGGAGTCCGAACAACAAATTTCTAAAAATCCAAAATTAAAAAAAAAAAAAAAAAAAACCCAAAAAAAAAAATACAACCGCCCCCTATCTCAGTT
>VZTE01000118.1:257366-322473 GCA_013397775.1 Eulacestoma nigropectus
GGGGGGGGGGGGGGGGGAAGAGAGGGGATAGTGAAGACATTGGTTTAGAAAGGAAAAAATCACTGACACGAGCTGGAAAATGACAAAAACGATAAAATTTAAATTGAAGAGTAAATAAAATCAAACCTGGAGAAAGCAAAATGAAGATAAATAACGAAGAGGAAGGAAATGGAATCACAGGAGTGATTTGTAGCTTTTCTATCCGACGGGCCAAAAGTCAGGTCCTCATCCGGAGAGTCAGAACAGGGGCCTCAGGCACGAGGACATTTCCAGTCTCACCTGGAACTGCAGAATGGCAGACTCACAAAAACTAGAGCAAGGTCAGCCTGGACCTGGAGCAAATGCTGCCTTCTCCTTGGAGCTCCTCCTATTCTTCCCCACAGCCCTGATGAACTGGAAGAGCAGATGGTTAACAGCAACAATAAACTGATTCAATGGAGCCTGGGCATGGCTCAGGAACCAGGGGACGGGGCAAGGGAGAGTGAAGCAAGGATTGCTTTCCATCAGAGAGTTCCTACATAAATAACAGATAAAACTATTTCTTTTATGGCTTACTCCCTGAACCAGCTCATCTAGGAAGAGCATTAATTAGACCAAGAGGAAATGTCTTTTGCCTCTGAAAAAGGAAAAGGATTAGGTTAAGTGATGACATGGCAGGAACAGACAAGTCACACTGGAGAAAATGACTGACCTAAACTATCATCCAAATAAATACAGACCAAAGCCATGAACTAATTTTTCTGTTTTGATGAGTCTGGGGTTTTTTTTCAATAACACGCATATTTGTCTTTTATCACAGTGAGATCTTTCTGTCTATTCAGGAAGCGAGTGGCGTCAGAAACACGATAGCGCGTCTCTTCCATCTCCCTTCCCACATGCTGTTGCAGAGGAGCAGGATGGAGGGGCTGTGCTCTACCCTTCTGTGGTCTTTCTGTTGGATCCCTGTCCCCATGATGGTCACTCTGAAGCTGCAGATGCAGCAGGACCAGGCAGAACCCCCAACTCCTTTCAAGCAGGAATTGTTTAGCCATCACACAGTAACAATTTTGGCAGTGTTGCCTGAGGCTGGATCCAAACCAGTTCTAAATCCTGTATTCTGCCATCATCTCCATCAGGCATCCCCTCCTATTTGGTGGCGAAACCCAGAGAGGGGCCCATGTCTCTGTACAATCGGGATGTGGCCTTGGAGGTCAGACATCATTGCCAAGGCTGTGAAGACCGTCTTTATTCTCTCGGCATACTTTCCCTCACATTTCTGATGGGATTTGAATTAAACTGTTACTATTCCCACAAGCTGCATCTTCTGTATTCTGGAGGGCAGGCAGGCAGAGCTCTTGGCATCGGTGCTGTTTGACAGCATACAGAGCATGCTTTGATTGATTTATTTGCTGAATACCGTGTTGGTTTTTACCTGGGATATACTGCCCTCAGTCAGTTTTAACCCTGCATAGCACCAGCATAGAGGGTGGATGGTTCCACTCAAACACTGGATGGACTGTGGCCGCAGGAGTTTTCTCTCCATGTGCATTATCACACCTCTGAGCAGCTGTGGGGTGGGTACTCAGGACTCTGTGTCCTAACAGTTTACATTCGTCCATAGAAAGAGCTCCAGGTTCACACTCTTTTTTTCTTTTTTTTTTTTTTGCCAGCAGCAACTTGGATGGAGAAAGACAGAAGTACTCAGCAAAATTGCCTTTGGTGACCCTTCAGGCTGAGGGCATGGCCTTGAAGCATCCCTTACTTGGATCTCACTCTTCCACTTGAGAGGTGGGACTGGCAGGATGTTCAAAGCAAAGGTGGAAGATCTCCTTACAAAAATATCCAGAACAAAATGATGTAGCACCTGTCCTCCCTCCCCCTCCTTGTGAGGACATAACTTACTCCTTCCACAGAATAAAGACAAGGCCATACAATGTGTTCTTTTCTTGTTATTAAATGCTTTTTTGTCAGTATGTCTCATAAACCAATAAAGTTAGTGCAACTTAAACAATTGAGTACTCAAAATCACACAGTACAATCTGCTCATGGTAGTCTTCTCTCACTCTTTTATGTGACAAAAAAAAAAGAAAGCTAAAGGCAAATTAGATTTTACAGATTAAAACACAATAAATTCCTTCAATCCTTACAATGCTTTATTTTCAAGATAGTGCCTGTGAAGACTGGCACATGCAAGAAAATCTGGGTGAGTGTATGTAGTTTATAATGGTCACTTTTACTGCAGGGAATCCAGAATTCTGCAGGACACTCTTTCTAAATAAGTAGGGCATGTAAACATTAGCACAAACCAGGATTTCTGTCTGTACCTCTCTATTTAGAGGAAATGAATGCCAGTTATTCACTCAGCATATATTCACAGGTTTGCATTCATGAACTGACGGAGTTTGTACTCATGGTATTAATTAGCAGATTTTTCCCTTTTTAGGATAACACAGGTCAGGGTTTCTCATGCTCAGTAACATGTGAAGAAATTAGGGCCCAAAAATCTTATTGTTGGGATAAGATCAAAGGAATAACCTCTGTATGACTCTGAAATAAAAATTCTCTGCCTCTTCTGTTAGCGCAGTGCATGAAAACTTTGCATTGCACATCAGTGTGATAAAACCAGTTACTTATTGGACATCATTTTGTTACATTTAATGAGCAAGTCTTTAATTTGGCCTTTGAATCTCACAGAGAATCTACCAAGCAATAAATAGAGATACTGCTAAGCAAAAAATATGTCCAGTCAAACGGTACTAGATGTCACAAAAGACCAGAGAACTTCACTAGCAGCTAGAGAGGCCCTCTAAACACCCTTGCCATTACTGTAAAGACGTGATTTCTGACACCCCAGAAGTTGTTGTTTGTCAGGGATATTATTCTATTAGCTGTTTCTTAATCTTTACAAAGGCATAATGGAAAGAAAAGGTTCCTGCTGCCCTCTCTTCCATGAGAAGCACCATTGTCTTCCCAATTTGTTTGCAAGCTGAGGCCTTACACAGGGCATTTTTTACATTTTTTCGTCTACGTTGGTTTTATAAGTTTAAATAAGTTCCTGTCTGCTAAGAGCTTCCAAAGAGCATTGGCACTTCACCAATTCAAGAAGCTCGCCGTGAAGATTACACACCAGTGGTGCTTATTCAAAACAATAACTTCTGACCACTGCACCAGAAGAAAATACTCTCATTTATTGTCTCGTAATCATGCATCTCTGCAGTGTTAGTTCCAGTTTTGCCAACGAGAAGGATGTTCCTTTTGATATTTTACAAATATTTCAGCTAAATCTCCTTAACACTGTGCAGCTCTTTGGCTCGTTAGGTTTGCTTGAGGTTTGTTTTGTTGAAAGCTCTTGTTTCAGTTCAGGCTCTAAAGAAAACAAAGCAGTATTGCTCGCATTGTTAAAGCCAAAAGTAGGGCCACGGAAAAAAAAATGTTCTTCTTGGAAGAGTTTGGAGATTGGCATTCATGAAACAGCTGGAGATGAAACATACAGCACTAATCCTGTCCAGTTGCTCCTGGTCATGTTGCACATTCAGGAAATTCATAATTAGGTGGTTATATCCCCAGTGTTTCCCCTGCAGCACTCTTTACAACCAGCAGTTTATCTTCTTGTCGTTGAAAAAAGAAAAACCAACAACAAAACCCACAACTACAAAGAAAGAAGAGGAGGAGAAAATACAAGCAGGAATGACTTAAAATATGCTTAATAGCTTCTTCTCCCTGTAAAAAAAAAAAAATAAATCAGATGTTGTCATTTCTGTGCATACCAGCAAACTTCTGCTGATCCATTGCCCTTTTCTATCACAGAAGTTTTCCTCTGTGCTGTATCTCCTTCCTCTTCACAGTATTTATTTTTCCAGTTAATTTTTTTCTTTTCCCTTGCCAGTCATGCACCCGCTTTCCTGTAAAGGGCAGCCACACCTGACAATTTAGAAATAAACACTTTAATAAATAAACATTTATTTTTCTTGCCAAGTGGAAGCGCTAGACATGGGGGCTTTATTCCTAGCTCCCACCAAGGTTTCTAGTGAATTCCTAAGTAGTTTCTGCTCTTTATTTTGATTTCTCTAGTGGTATCATGAAAGCCTTTTCCCACACACTGGGAATCTTCATACTGCATACTACAAACGGTGTTTTGTCAAAAATTCATCTTCATTTTAAATCAGTCAAGGTACAACTTGAAGGATTTTTCTTCTTCTCATAGCTGAAGAGGTTTTTCCAAGGCCATACCAAAACATTTATATTCCAGACACAATAATTTATCTTTTAAATCCAACAGCCTTATCTACTGTTAACTACACACATATGCAATATGGAGATTGGTGTGTACAGGGCAATCTGTGAGAAAAGTTGCCAACTTTGGAATTAAACTCTTACCAGTGGCCCAGCAGGTTTGCTCTGCAATAGCAAAGCATTCAATATAAGCTTTTTAAACAATCACGATTACTGATTTTTCCCCAAAGTAACTTAAAAGAAGACTACTCAGATAACACTTCTAGTTAAAGTTCAGGAGTTTCCATGCCTGTGATTAGGAAGCTACGCCGGTGGCTCAGAAGTCTGGCTCTTCAGAGATAAAAAACCCACAGCAATTTCATAATGCCTACAGTGAATGCACAAATAACTTTAAAACAACAAGAATCATAAGCCCCTCTGGTGCTGGCAGTTCCAGCCCCTAGATCACGAGATGACCATAAATCCCAGTGAGAGGTGAGGGAAGAGCCAGCCCAGCCTTGCTCCCAGCGCTTCTTATCCAGGGGAGCCTTGGCCACGTTCTATGCACTTGTGGTTTCCTCCTTTCAGAATTTTGCTAAGTGTGTTTTTAGTCATAAAAGCAGCAAAAATAAAGCTAACAATGCCTTTTTTCTTGTCTAGCCATCAGGGAGCATCTCCAAGTCCCTGGCTGACAGTGTGGAAGCAGAAGGCTCACTGCTTTTGAACGGAGATGCCCAGTCATGCCCATGTACAAGTCCTCTTCCAAAACATCAGGGAAGTGAGACAGATGCCTCAAAAGCTCTATATATCTGCAATAAACTGAGAATCTTTATACCAGATGTAAAACCCCTATGAAAAAAATATCACCAACTTCCAGTGTATTGTCTGAAAAAAAAAAAAAGCACTGAACGATTTAAGAGTTTCACGTCAGATTCCTCTCCATCAATGGCTTTTCCAAGAGCTTCCCCAAAGCTGCATGGAAATACATCAGGTGTTACTTTGAAAAGGACTCACGTTTTAAAAATTATTTACCAAGCTGCTAACTTTTCCAGACTTCAAAGGTGATGCCTGAGATTGTTTATCATCATGAAATAGATACATTATTGAGTCTGGAATATAAATGTTTTGGTATGGCCTTGGAAAAACCTCTTCAGCTAACCCTGCCTCAGGCTAGAATGATTTAAAACATAATGCATATTTTACAATTCTATTACTTTTTTATCTACAATAAATAGCCAGGCTTACCCTCTCCATCATGCTCTGTCACATACACTATCACACCTAAATTCTACATACTTTTAACTTTTTTTTTTTTAATAACAAAGTTAAGATCTAGCAACATGCCCCAAAAATCAACAAAACCTGGAATTATTTTTTTATTAAGGGAGGAGCAACTGCAACAAATAAGGCAATATAGGCAGTGTGCTGTGTCAGCTCCTGCCTTCCTGTGTGCACCCCAGCAGATCACAGCTGTGATACAGAGTGATGTGAAGTGGTGTCTGCATCAGTCCCGAGTCATTCCATGGCTGAGAGGTAAAACATGGCCTTAAATCTCACTTGAAAGCTGACCACAGAGCTGCTACAGGGCTGGAGGAATGATTGTCACCTGTTAAAATAAGGGGGGGCGGGGAAAAAGAGAGAAAATAAACCCAGGTGGATTCTTCACAGGTTTCTGCTGCTGCTTTTCTTAATTCTTGAAGATTTGTGTGATTTAAACAAATCTAGAAGGGACAGGAAAGCAAATAGAATAATTTTTATTACCCATATGATGATTATGTGAGACTTAATTGATGGGTGTTTAAAAATATGCTTTGTGATTTCTGAAATAAAATTGTTACAGAGGAAAGGTGCCATAAAAATGCCAGTTATAATATAAATCTTAAGCCATATACAATAAAGATAAATATAATTGACATTTTAGAAGGATTGACAAAGTTCTCATACACATATTTCAGATGTTTCTTACTCCTCTCCCCCCACATCAGCTTTAAAAATTGAGTCACAAAATAAGGAGCAAGGTCACATTCTTCACCAGCTCCTCACCGCAGAGCATGCAGTTCTGTTTCCCTGAGTTAAACTCTGTAAGATTTGCAGAGCTGATTCCCAGTGCCCACAGCCAGTCTACATTTGGAGCAGGGCACAGCAGTCCCCCTCTCATCCCTGACCCCCAGCCCAGAGCTGTCACCCCCCAGCCAAGCTCTGGTCCTTGATGCAGCCAGGCAGGACTACAACACCTGGGTTTCAGGCTCTTGGAATGCCTTCAGCAATCCATTTGCTGTTCACTGGGTCCATTTTTCCTCCCAGTGCTGTTTTACTGTCCCAACTTCACAAATATCCTCAGGATCTCACAGTCTGCCCATAATGTTTGTAGCTTCCTGGTGTCTCTCAGCTCTGCTTGCCGGGATAAGGATGGGGAAGGGCACAGATGCCCAAGGAGCTGTGGTCTCCCTGATCAGACCACAACTCTTCTCAGCCCAAGCTGTAAGGCCATGGTTACATGAGCAAAAAAACTGGGTCTGTGTACTTCCAGATTTCTTCTCAGCACATTTGTCCTGCAGCAGGCACGTCTCTTGAACTTTTCAGAGTGCACAGTGCAGCTCGTGTCAACACGACACCTTTGTGCGCACCCCGCATCTGCTCTGGGGGTCAACGTATAGCTGGGATGGAAGTGCCTGATCTGGCATAAAGCCTGGCCGTTCAGAGTTAATCCATCAGATTTTTTAAAATAAACTGGAACTGGCAGAGAGTTTAGGCCATGTAAATACTTGATCTCATATGGCAGTACTTTTTAATCCTGTCCTCTCCAAAAAATAAATGTATTCTGTTGTCACACCACTCCCTTAGTCCTTTGGGGTTTTGGTTCTGCTGTAACTATAAAACAGGGATCCCAGCATTTCTGTAATGGGATTCATATAAATTCCTCATGAAAGCGTGCACCTACTTGGAAGCAACGCTGAATTGATATTGAACATTTCTTCTGAATGGTACTAAAATCCTCAGAGATTAAACTGAAAATGCATCAATCCTTCAGAGTGCTGGGGGCATGTATTTATATTTAACTTAATCCTGAGATTAACATATTCAAAATAGACTTGGCAGTTCATTATGAGAGAGCTATAAAAGTACTGTGAAGTATTCAGAATAATCAAGTAAGCACATGCAGTATCAGGGGCCAAGATGGAGTTATTTGGAAAAAGCGTAGTTCTGTCTGGCACAAAGAACATCCAATGATGACCAGAATTCTAATTTCAACAAATGCTCAAGAGATGCCCACATCTTACTTTGCATTTCTTGTATAATGCTACATATGGAAAGAGAGAAAGAGAGCTATGATTCTATTCTTGTTGGGGAAAGATTTGAGCTTCAGAGAATTTTTTAAGTTTTAGGAACTCATCTCCTTTTACAAGCTTGAACTTGATCCTGGAAACTGCTCAGTTCCATTCATCAATTGACTTTGTGGCTCCATCTTAGTAATAAAAAAAATGACACTTGAGTACTTTAAACATCATTTACTGAATGTAAAAAGGGTAAACCCTTGCAATCTGTAAATTATGCAACCAACGCTTAAACTTAGATGTGTTAGTCAGGGAATGGAGGAAACACAGTTAAAGTGAGCTGATACAAGTGCTACATTTTCAATAGCCAAAAGATATTGCTAAAGAAGGGGAAAACAAGAACCTTTGTTTTGGTTTGGTGATAGGTCAATCCAGTGAGCAGGTGTCTTTTCACTTGGGACACAGGTTATGAGAATGAAAGCTAAGAAAGTGAGAGCAGAAGAAATTTTAGACAGGTCAACTTTTGTACAAGCCTGTTAACACCTGATTGCTTTTGAATACTAACAGGCAGTATCAGTGGGATTGCTTTTAAGGGGCTGTGTTGCAGTCACCTACAGCTAAAAATAAGAGACCATATGATGCCCAGAACACGGCAGCATGTGGGAAAACCTTGACAGGCCAGGGAAGAGCAGACAAATGGGGACTGAAATCTGGGATGAAACACAGTGATCTTTTGCCGTCTCCTGATTAATTGCCTGGGCAGAAACAAGCTGCTCAATAAGGTTTTTTTGGGTGTGAGATGTAAACCTAAATTCATGCTGCTTAATTCAAAGGCAAAGGGAAAAGCTGGGTTAAACTTGTGGTATCCCTGCATTGTTCAGAACAGAGACTGGATTAGGCTGAGCTTTGCTCCCCAAACTGTAGCTCCAGCTCCAGGGTCATGACGCAAAGTCTTTGGTAGGAATTTAGGCTTGAGCTGTTGCTGCCCCTCGCTGCTGGCTGGTACCTCTGTGCTCTGCCCTCTGGGCTCTGCTGGCCCTCCTGGGGTTTGCATCAGTGCTGCCGATCAGGTCAAGATACTGACCTTGCTGTGAGCCAGCATTCCTAAAAAGGTTTGGGTTTATTTTTGCTCTTCAAACCAGGTATCTCCATGGCTGGTTTCCAGTGGCACCAAAGGCAGGGGTGTGGGCTGCAGTACAGAGGTAGGCATGGGTGTAAGAGGAGGACAGATATTTATTAAGCCAGCATTACTGCCAAGCACGTGCAGCAACATGACTTTGAACCACATCTCGTCCAGGCACGTCACATACCAGATTCCACCAACGGGAGACAATTCCCCTTCAGTTCACATGGAAGGCACTTATGGTTTAGCATAGGGAAAGCTCTATTATTTCCTCTCTTGCCAAATATTTCTGAGCAGCTACAGTGTTCACCCCATTGACAGGTGTGAAACTCTACCTGGTCACTAATCCCTTACCTGCTCCCACGGATAATTAACTGCTGAGCATAAAGGTAGCCTGCAGCATTTTCTGTTGGGAGGAAGCCCAGCTGCTGCAGAATGAAGATCCAAACTTGCTGCAATACCAGGGTTATATTACCAATCTCCACACACCCTGAGTCATGTGTCTGCTGCCTCAGTTCCTCCTTTTTACTTCCCTGATGAGCACATGCATGTGCTCACATGCACATGTGCACAAACCACACGCTGTGGGGTTCAGGAAGGCTTCCTGCATTCAGGATTATGCAGCCAAAATTACACCTAAAGGAGTTTTCTAGGGCTTAAGTGCTTCTGGATGTTTAATAAAACACTGAGCTAAGGATCTCAGTGAAGTCTATGGCAATGTAGAAGGGCAGGGCCCCAGTTCCATTGCTGTCAGCCAGCCAGTTCTCATCTCCTGCTCTGGAAGTTTAGCACTTCTGTCTCTTGCTATTGGGCTCTTGCTATCATGATCCTTATAACAAGGTCTTTTTAGGGTATGTAAAAAAATGTTTTCTTTCCACTGCTGTTTCAGGAACATTCATTTGCATTTGCTTGCTTTTTCTGCATGCTGACATGCAAATATCCAGAACACTTGAACAGATCTCCATTCAGAATTGCTCATGTTAGTGTCTAAGAAGCAGCCAAGCACCCGTCACTTTGTGTACAGTTCTCTTTCTTCAAATAAAGCTGGAGTTAATGCCTTATCAGGATAAATCCTCTGCAGGTGAAGACTTTCAGAACTCAAAACATCTGAAAAAATTAATGCAGCAGCTTCGCTGAATATCCCAAAATCTTCAGAAAGACTGAAGATGAAGAAAAGCCACTGAAGAGAACAGACAATGACATTGGAAGGAAGCCTGTGTGGAACGGTGGAAGCGTTTGGAAGGGAGACTTCCCCAGGGTGAAATGTTACTTAGCTGCAGGACAGTTTGAAATGACCTGTCTGTGGTTGAACTCCAGATTCAGCTCACCCAGATATGTTTGTAGCCAACATCAGCTAGAAGCCAGCATACTGGCTTCTCAGGAATCATTATTCTTTTCTTGCCTTTTGTTTTTGGAACAGCTTCAGAATTAGCTGTGTACTCAGACCTAAAATTTTAGATGATACCAGCAATAAGGGACATGCTTTATTTCTCCAATGCACACACACCTGTTGGAGCTGTTTCCCTCTGGGAATTGCCCTAATGTAAGTTTTCTTTAATGTCCAATAGCAGGTTACTTGTTTATGAGTTTCAGTAGTATCAGGAGGGTAGAATCTGGCTACCTTATTTTTCTGTACATTGGAACAAAGCACAGAAAGGAAAAGGTTTTTATTTTCCTCAGATGGTATTGGTTCTAGATGCAGAATAGTTCATGTTTCTTTTCTTCTTTGGGACCTGTGGATTTTCTTTGACTTCCTCATTGCACATCTAAACTCCTTTCTGGTGCACATGGGTTTTCTGAGGACATCAGTCATCCCACCTGGAGGATGAATTGTGACAGGTCAGTGTTTTGGAAGGACCATTCAAGGCATCCCTTGGGGCTGCCAGGACACGCTGTGCAAGCTCAGCTCACCATCTCTCCTGGTCTTTGCAGCAGACAAACCAGTAGTGAAGCCAGGACAGCGACAATGTGATGAAGAGGATGTGATCACTTTGTAGAGTTCTCGAACAATGGATGTGTTTGTCAACCAGACAAGGAACTCCTTTGCTGGGCAAGAGTCAGTAAGGTTAGTTTGAAGGTAAAGAGATGGGGTGAAACTGAGTGTCTCCTTTGGTTTTATTTTGTGGAATGAAAGGCAGAAACATTGCTGGAAACTGGAGTTTTTCTCACTTCTCCGAAGGGTGGTTTGACAGAGATTTCCTACACAACAGAGACATCCTCCATACACCTCCCTCCTCCTCCCATTTGCAGCTTTTCTGACCCCTGACGGTTTCTCACAGCTCAAGAACCAAAGAGAAATAAAAACAAGGGGACATAAAGCCTAGGTTTTTAACACTTCCTTCCAAATTCTTCTAGCTGGGTTAATTTTGCTGCCATTCAGTTTATTGTGGTATTTTCTTTCAAGTTTCATGGACTCTAGAGGCCTCTTCACCTGTGATATTACCGAGACTCTTTCTTCTCAGGACTGTGTCTATCCAGTGCAGACATCTATGATTGTGTTTTACCTACTACAAGAAGCAACACACCCAAATCCTTGGTGGTGTTTAGACTCCCACTGACTTGTTTGGGTGTCCCAATTCAAGGAAAATGTGCAAAAGCAAAGACAGCATTAGCTTAGTTCCTCTTGACCTTCCCTTATCTGTAGACAGAGACATGGGTCCATAAACTCAGTGTTTAGTTAAAACATAACTGCTGGTACTGTGAAGTTGGTAATGAGGAAAATGAAGCAGAGATCAAAAGATTCGCTTTTTTGTGGATTTAATTTTCTTCCTCATCTTTGCACTTTGGTCGTAAACACTGCCATTCCCCCTCTGCCCTCCTGTTCCACGCACTGAAGATTAGGTTGGGAAATATTTTTAGAAAAGACATGAGTATACAGAAGGGAGTATTAGACTGTGACCTTATAGCTGCTTTTGAAGTTTTTGAAAGCTGCATGGCAAACGTTCCCAGCATTTCCAAATTCTCAGAAAAAAGAGATTCGTAGATTGCTCTTCATTAATTTAAGTGTACTAACTAATTGGCCACATGTATGTTTATTCCCTTTCTCTCATGCATGCACACACAGAGCAAAGCCAACACATATATTCCAAGATGCCTGAAACAAATAATGGACCCACAGTATTGCCTCAATCGTTACTGGCATGGGAAGAAAAGTAAACAGCAAAACAGGAAAAGGAAGGCTAAAACTAGATTAAACAGATTCCTGCATTCAAGAGTGTGCAGTCAGCTGGGAACTTAATGAAAAAAAAAAAAAGAAGAGTTGAAAGGAAAAGTTAAATAACATACAGTCCTCTCTTGTATTTGTGAAAATCCCTCACCAGCTGTGTGGTAAAATGCCCTTAAACTAGCATGCAGCATAAATCTTGGATGTACAGAATTAACCTTTCATTCATGAAGGTAAGCAAAATATCAGGTTATTCCTCATCGCTGGAATTCAAATTAGGCCCAGATTGTTCGACAGGAGCTGGAAGATGACAGGAATAGAGAAAAGGAGCTTCTTTGTCTCAGTTACAGGAGAAGAAAAAAAGTAATTCCTCAAGATAAAGACATGTTACCAATGGAAATTCATGCTGCATATATGTAACACAATATGGTTTCAATTATCTGTAAGAGGAGGTGTGCAAAAATCAAGGTGATTTAAAAACCTGACCTATCACCAAAGCCAGCAAGATCCCTCACTGCTTCTATCTTTTGAAGCCAAAATCTCCTGCTGAATACTCTAGTCTTTTTTAATCCTGGTTTGGATTTGAACTTGAACCTTAGGTCCTAAAATAAATCAAACCTACATCTTAACATGCTCTTTCCAGACTATTTCTGATGATAACACAACCTCTATCAAAATAACCTGGCTTTGCTTCTGCAATGATTTCCAAGAGCTACAACCAGGAATTTCACTACTTTCCTGACTGCACAGATATACAGTTCCAGGTTAGCTGGCTGAGCCAAAAAAGAAACCCTAGCCTCCTTCACCACTGTTTTAGATTTTTACATTTGGAAATATGAAACTATTTTAGAATAAAGACTCTGTTGGGACAACCTATCATGTCAGTTAGGGAATGCTTTTCCCTCCTGTCTGATCTTCAAGAGCAGTTAAACAACTTGTCTGCAGTATTTCTGAGTTCTGCTGTAGCCTCATAAATGGAAAGAATTTTTTGGAGTGAAATGTGTTGCTGCCCACTGGCCAGAAGGCACAGAAAGAGACTTTTCAGGTAAGTTAAGGAGAAACGCCTCTATAGTTGCCCTGAGAGGAACACCTGTAACTGATCCTAGAGACTCTTTTCACCACAGTCTAAACCCAGCATGTTCTCCTCCTGGGGATATTATGTTTGGGCAGGTGCTGTCTTTCTGATAGAATGTGTAGCACAGGACACTTCTTCCTTAATCACAAAGTCTTCTCCTGGTCAGTTAAGACTTTTCCATTAGATTAGCCCAGTCTGGGCTAGTGAATCCCACAGGTTCACCTTCAGGCAGTTATGACTGAAGTTGTTCAAGAGCCAGATGTCTCCCATGAACGCAAACCTGGGCAGATAAACCTCCATTTCCAATGATGTTTCTCATAGGATGTTACTTTTTGTTTGTAATAACCAATGTCCTGCAGCAGCACCTGGCTAACTGGTTTCTAAAATAAGCTGCATTTTGGTCTCTAAGTGATGGAGATACAGATAAAACTGTGTGGTCTCCAGTGCTTCTGGACTCCTATGGCCAACTTATACCAACTTATATTAGCCCAGATTCCATTGGATTGGATCATGATTGGTTGCTCAGGTCAATGCTAGGGTGGTTTGTGCTGTAAATCTCAGATCTATATCTGACCTGTAACAAACAGATTTGAAGTCCTAGGACAGCCAATATCTGAACCTTCATCTGTGTAAGTATTTGTTCAGAAAAGTAGAAAAAAAACCCCCATATATTTCAAAAAATAAATTATGAATATACGTGTTGTTTTTCCACCTGTATGAGCCATAGACAACAGAAGTGATTTCACAGAACTGGAAACGCCCTTATCAGATATGAAATCATGATAATACAACAGAGGGCTTCTATATATAGAAGTAGGGCAGTGGCTCCCTGGTTGTTATAATTAAATTTTATTTTATTTTTCTGAAGATTCCAGGTACTGGTACCATAGAAACAACATTAAAACACTAAAACCCCAAGATGTGATGCTCATTGCTGTCTCTCTAATATTAGATCTTAGCCTTTATACTTCACTGGCAATGCAGGGACTGGTGACTGTTTCAGCAGCTGCATCAGAGAGGGAGTTTGCAGCCAGCCTTGCCCCTTTCCCCCAGCTGTTCCCTCCAGTACCTGATGGGTTTTCAGCCCCTGGTCCATGAATTCCCACCTCTCTCCCTGTCCCAGAAATGTCTAAAGATCTGAAAGTTTCCAAGGAGGGCTTTTTCCCTTGTGCTGAGCCTTCAGCTGCAATCCCTGTGCCTGGTGGAATGCAGGTGGTAGACAGCAGCCTGTGATTGCTTCAAGGACTGCAAATAGAGGGAGAAAAAAGTACTCAAAGAGATGAAACCCTGGTACAAATGAAATCAGAAGGAATTTAGCTGTTTACATCAATGGAGCCAGGATTACCCTTCTAGCCAACATGATAAGACCCTGAAGTTTATCTATACATTTACTCTTGTTTTCTGCCAGCAATAAACACAGTAAAGGGTAAGATAAAAGCTCTATCAAAGAAGCTGACTGAGCTACAAGGGAGATTTCTCCAGGCTTCAGGCCGCAGGATTATCTTGCACAAAGCAGTGCGTACGAGAGCCGTTGTGCAAACACTACACACCATTGTTTATTTTGTCATATCACAGCTAATCATAACCCCTTCAAAATGCTGAGCGGATCTTCTGGAGGGTCGGAGCTGTGGAAGGTAAATGCTGCTGAATGGGAGAGCTCGCTCCAACCACTTCAGCTGCGCTGTACAGGACACTGCAGCTCATCTGATCCTCAGAATGAAAACTGATTATGGGCACAAAGTATTCTGAGTATGGACCTTGACATACTGCAAGATCTGTCTCATTTACTAGGCCATAAATAACGCTGCCATAGCTTTGAGGTACTGTTCATCCATAGTTTGGCAAGGGAGAACGGTTCCATCGCACAGCTTTCCCCAACATCATTAACACTGTGCTGTTCTACCAGAGGGATCTGAGGGAAACACTGGTGATTTTAAGACATTACTGGTCACAGCTGTCTGTTTAAGAAGTGTTTGGACAATGATCTTGGGCACATGGTGTGACTCTTGGGACTTGATGATCCTTGTGGGTCCCTTCTAATTCAGCATATTCTGTGATTCTGTGAACTCCCTGCATATGAGAGAACATATAGATGGAGCATCCATTTGTTCGGGGCTGTTTTACTTGGGATCAGCCCAAGTCTAATTGTCTGTCTCCTAGAAGTCATCAAGAAGTGACCATGTGACCTCAAAAAACCATTGATGATTTACATTGTGATGATTATCCAAGAGAATCATCACAAGGAGAAAGAAGACAGAGCCAAGGGAACAAAAGAACGTGCCACCTTGCTGCTGAGGCTACTGCCTTCCTAGCAGAGCTGGCAGCTCACCTGCCTGCACTGCCACAGACCCATAAAGGCCTTTTCCAGCCTAAATGAGTCTAAGATCATGGAGTCCGCCTCTAAACCTAACCCAGCCAAATCTAAGAAGCTAAAAGGACATCAGCTTTCCTGGTTCTGATGGATCTGACATGTTGCAGGGTTCATTCTTCCCATCATGTGGCCTGACAGAAAGGGAAGGGACAGATTCACAGAGCTCTCCTTACCCCCACATCTTCCTATAGACCTCTCCATGGACACAGAGCACCGGACTTGGCCCATATGTCAGCAGGAGCCAGCCCCATTTCCCTTCTCCTCCTTCTGGTGAATAATCCCCAGCTCATACGAGGCAGCAATAGACAAATGGAAAAATTTACCTCTTTGTTTATCCACCAGCAGTAATGTAAGGTTTAATCATATATCCCCTGTCATTTGTGTCCCGAGGCTGGCACCTGAAACTGCAGTGCAAGTTCAAGGCAGCTGTGATCAGCATCCATTCCCTGTGGTAAGTTCAGGAGCAGGAGGAGCCCAGCTGTGGAAGCAGGGTCATTTTTCAGTTCTTGCACTGTTCTTGGAGCCAGTCACTGCCCTCCCTTTTACAGCTACAAAGCCAGGCATCGGCGTGTAAATCAGCCCGCTCCCGTCTCACAGTCTGCTAGACAAACTCCCAGCAGAGGTGTGAACTTCCCCAATTAATCTTAATGAAGTGTTAACTTCAAAGCTGAGCTGCAGCCATTTCTAGGTTAACAGAACCTTACAGAAAAAAACCTCCCAGCTTGACTCGTTAAAAACAGCTCCAAGGTGAGAGGATTGGTCAAATTTGGGAGTTATTCTGGGAGCTGGAAAAAATCCCACTTCAGTGGCAGCCTTTGCTCATGCACCACTTCCATTGCAGTTGCATTGTTCAGAAACCAAAGGGTCAGGCAGCCAGACTGGAAAAACTGTACAGTGAATGCATGCTAAAAATATCACTGGGATGGAGCAGATGGAGCAAGATAAGGAGGTCTGGATGATAAAGGCTGTAAGGAACTGTGCAAGCTCTTTGAGCCAAGTGATGAACTTGATCACATTGTCTTTTACCTTATTCAGGTCAGTGAAGTGCAGAGCAAGATTCATATCTTGAGCCCAGATTTAATCCATGTATTTCCATAAACTTCAGTTACCCAAGGATGGAGGTCTTTCATCCCCAAAACAATAAAGTGGATTCCTCAAGTTAGTCTCAGACACCTGCAGTATTGCCATTAGCTTTCAGTTATTGTGGTATTAGTGCATTTGGAAGTGTGAATCCACATCATGAACCCTAAATACAGGTCTCTTGGAATAAAACCCTCATTTGAAGAACCTTGTACCCTTATTTTCCTGATATAATGCCACGGAAGTGGAGCATTTGCAACAAAATCTTCCCTTTCATGTTTCTGGCTGGTTTGCAACCAAGGATCCCACCTAAGAACTTGGAAAGGAGGATGCAGTTCCCAGAATTAGGCTATGACCCATCAGTAGGTATTCACTTCCTACTCCCAACATGAACTGGTTGATCTCTGTGCTCATTTGTTACTCAAAAAACAGGACAAATGCATTCAGCAGGTCTAGTTGCAGGGACCGTATCAACAGACGGGAAACACCCTCCCTGGGGAAAAGTGTCA
Source organism: Eulacestoma nigropectus (assembly GCA_013397775.1). Lineage (NCBI taxonomy): Eukaryota > Metazoa > Chordata > Aves > Passeriformes > Eulacestoma > Eulacestoma nigropectus. The sequence continues at coordinate 274,154 of VZTE01000118.1, forward strand.
CCGGATCAGACTTGAATGACTCCCACACTCGGGTACTCCAGCAAATGAACACTCCACTGCCTCGTTTTTAACTGTCAAAGGCAACAGGAAAAGCATTTCCTTAGAAATAATTGCATGGATCTGTTTGATATAGCCCCCTAAAGCCAAAGCTGCTGTGCTGAGCAATTCAGATTGCAGTCCAGTTACAAGAACTTAAATGTAAAAGAGCTAGATCCTTCCTGGTGCTTCATTACAAGCTCCGTTGAAGAATTCTGACTCAGCTGATTAGTAATTGCCAGAACACACCCACATCTGCCTGTGTAAGCTTTTATCATACAAAAAAGAAAAAAAAAACCTAAAAACAAAACCACAAAGAAAAAGGTTAAATTAATTATTCCTGTTTTGAAAAGTTCGAGAGTGAATGGCTGTGTTGCCATAAATGCTGGTTTGTTTATGGTATTGGTTTTTCCTCCTTATTAGCTACTATTAAATACCATGAAACAAGAGTTCACCTCCAGCATTGTACCATGGCTCTGACATCCAGGTACTGCCAGTAGCTGGAGTCGGGGACAACACAGAGAATTTTACTTTTGCTAACAGATGGATGAAGATCAGATGATGCAGAAGCAATAGTTCTTCCAGATCCACAAGATTTTCTGCCGAATACCTCAAACCCGGCTATGCTCACCAGGGTCAGGAAGCAGCTATTGCAAAGTTGTTTCATGCTAGCAGCTGCTTTGTGTTCTTCTCCTTCCTCTGAAGTGTCTCATTAGAGAAGACAGACTAACAGTCTGAGCTTGGCAACGGCAGACACAGTCAAGAGTGGAGCAGAGCAAGAGGTCTCACTCATTTTAGGAGCCCTGGGTCATCCCTGACAGGAATAGGAAGCAGTTATTTTAACTTACACAGTTATAAGGTAACTGGGAAAAAGGGGCCTTTGATCAGCCTCGGGCTGCAAGATCTATTGAGCTGCTGTGACACAGCTCAGTCATGAAACCAAATTTACAGCCGCCAACACGTTCTTTCCTAAGTCAGGGAGGCTTTATTTTTCCATTGGAATGGGAATATTAGTGGATATTTACTATGGCACACAGGCTGCACAGGCTGACAGAGCTCTGCGCTGCTTTTCCTAGTCCCGTGCCAGCAGGAAAAGAGCAGTGGTGTTTGTCCCCACCAGGAACACAGTGCTGATGCTGACCCATCGCCCATCCCCTCCTTCCAAGGTGTGTGTGTTCACTGGGAACAGTTTGGGCAGCACAGATTGCACTGTCTTCATTAATCCTTTAGAACTGAGCCTACAGCAGTTCCAAATGCAGCATTTTTTCCAACCAATTCAATATCCAACTTGAAAGTCTGGTCTGTGCTGCATTCGCCAAAACCTCATCTTTACATGTATATATATATATATATATAAAATTATATATATGGAAAAACAATGGAAGAGCTGTACTTGAGCTTGATTTGTCAGGTACAGTCTATGCCCTTTTTAGATTTGATTTTGTACCCAGTGTGTTCCTCACTTAGAAGACTTTATAGAGCCCGGAGACCAATTACGAACAAAAATAATGGCTACATTTTATGCATAAATTATTAATGTTTAAAAACTTTGCGTTATTCCTCCTCCAAATTTTCACTTGCATATTAAGAGCAGGAGGGAACACACATCCCACAAGCGAGCAGCCCCTACTGACTGGGGAGAAGCTGGTGCTTCCCCAAACACTGCTCTCAGGGCTGCCAAGGCAGCTGTAAATAAGCGATGCTGCTGCACTTTTCTCAGTCTGCTTTGCATAACAGAGCTTGCAGGAGTTTAAACCCACACCAATGAACACATGCTTTTGGATACTAAATCACCACAGCCACGGAGGGACGAGTTCTCAGGCATCCCTCAACTCCCAATTAATTACATTACTAATAAGCAGAAGAGTGTGTGCACATATGGTCGTGCCTGCATCCATTTCTGATGTAAATATGGAATAATTAAGTAAACTGTGACTCTTTGGCCCCAAGAGAGATGGCTAAGGAGTACAGTAGAGGTTTACAGTGTAAAGGGACACACAGGAGGCTAATAAAATCCAATTGTTCACATTATATCACTTTAAGAAGCAATGGGTGTCATACAGAGCAAGCGGATACCAGGTGTAAACCAAATAAAATGTTCTTCACATCATATATTGAATTTGCTACAGGACACTGTGCATGCTCAAGGTTTACATGTGTTGTGTGAATTGTTTTCAGCCTTCCATGATGTGGCCTGGATTTTAACAGACTGTGGAAAGCCAGTCTTAATGGAAATCATGGACAATCATGTGAATCTCTTCTCCTTGCATCTCTGATCGCACAACATTTGTCTGGCAGGGACAACAGCAACACTGATGGGAAAATAATGGCAGTTGTATCACTAGAGTATTAAGTTGCTGAAAACAAGAACACCAGCACCAACCTATCCATTCTCTCTCTGTGAACCACTAATGATATATTTACTAAGGTTGCTGAGCCATGGGAACATACAGTCCTGTACTTAATAATATGAGTCATTCAAATGTAAATTTTCTACTCTGGAATTTTATGTCTCTCATTAAGAGCATTAACAAAAATCTATACTTGCTTCATGCTTTTTTGGTAACATCTTTGTTTTGAATATTACCTGTATGAGATTTCCATTTAGAAGAATTATAGAGGGTAAGTGTTGCAAGTTCTGCTTGTAAAAAAAGGACAGTTCATTGGCCTAAATTCATGTCAAAATCCCCCACACATACACAGTTAAGAAAACAAGTATTTTTCTTGTTTTTTTCCTACTGATGCAGTAGTGAACTCTCCTCTTAATTAAAAGTGCCATTGCTATTATGGCAGTTGAGGGTGTTGAGACTTTTGTTTTGTTATTAAGCGGGGTAAACAAAGTGCATAGGAAGGTCTGAGGACTGAGCATTCAAAGAAATGCCTGGGTTTCTATAAAACTCAGCAGAAATGGATGACAGTCGTGACATTGGTGTCTGTAAGAAAATGGATTTGGCTCATCAAATCCAGCACTTCATCTCTGTTAGGAAAAGTCTCTCAGAACGGGGAAGGAAAAAATGGGAGCAATGGACTGCAAGTGACACACTGCAGAGGCAGCAGTGACAGCAAGCCTGAAATACACTACAGGGGACACTGCTGTCTTAGCAACTCTTCATGGAAATGGCAAGGCCAACATCTGGCTAGAGATGGAAGACTCATCCAGACGTAAAGAGAAATGACCTGAACTACTACTCGCAATTTGTTCTGCAGTCAAAGAAAAAATGTAGTTTGTATTCAGAACAGTCAGTGCTGTCACCTCAGTGTTTGCTGTTCCCTGGGCTCTTGGTTCCAGGCTGATGTGTTCTTCCCAGAGAAAAGTCATTGTACCTCTACAGAAAGTAAAACCTATGAAACTATAGTTATAAATGAGCATGGCCATGGATCAGCTCTCATTCAACAGCTTCTTGTTAGCTTGCACTTGATCCTTGCAGATTTCCCCCCAGCCTGCCTTGGCTCCTGGAAGGATATAGTGAAATGCAGTTTATATTTTTATCCAAGGCAGTTTTTAGCCCTCATCACATTACTACCAGCTCACCCTGCCAGACTCAAACATAGCGTCATAGAACAGCTTGGGTTGGAAGGGACCTTAAATATCATCTAGAACATCTCAACTTACTTTCCTAATTCTAGAACATCTCAACTTACTTTCCTAATTCTGGATCAAACTGTCTGCACATAAAAAAAGTCAGACTTTATTATGAAGATAATTCCCATATGCACCACATTGGTCCAATCTTACTCCTTCTATCCACCAATAATTCAGTATTCTTCAGTCAATATGTTTTCTGACAATAGTTTGACACACTTGTGGTAAAAAGAAGTGGTACCACTTCTTTTCCATTTTTCCTCCATCACTTCCAGCCACCAGCTCAGTGTTTTCTTTCAGACTCAGCAATTTCACAGACATTCAAAATGCTGTGGTCAAACAACATAAACCCAGAGCATCTTCACTGTGGCTTTTCAAAACTGACCCTTTTCTGCCTTTATTAATATACCTTGTCTTACTTGCATGAATCTCTCAGCTAGATAATTCATCAGGGAGGTGACTTCTGATATCTGTGTGACTTAATCTGGGTCTTGGAATGAGCCTCAGGGGCTCCTCACGTTCGTACCTGAGAAAAGGGGTTTTGTGGGCATTAATGTAGGGTTTTGTGGGGACTAAGGGGGTCGAATGGGAAGAGATCTGGGGCAAAGTGGCAGAGCACTGGATACTGGATTTCATGGGTTTGGTAAATTGCAAACATAAAAAAAAAAATTTAATTTTTTTAACCAATTTTCCCCATATTAGATTTTGTATAAATTACACATATAATAGATGGTATACATAAATATAAAATACTGTCATCTTGATTTATCATTTAGATATAGACACATCCAGTGAATCAAGCCCTCAAAGTTACCTCTTATTTTCCTGCTGGGAACTGAGTCTTTCATCCAATTTAAAGTCTTTTTATAGGTTAGCTGCTCTGGAAGGCAGTCTCCAGGATTGCTCATCAGCTCAGCAGCACTGCTCACATGGTGCATCCGTCACTTGTACTTGACTTTCTCTGCATTTTGCTGAGCACCACACAATGTAAAAAATCTTTGCTTTTGCCCATTGTTGCATGATTTCAGTCTCCCACAGCACCACCCTTGTTTCGCCACAGCCCTGGTCAAGTCAGGAATAGACTATATCCTTTACAGGAACATTTTTGCAAGGAAAATGAAAATTGTATCTTGAAGCCTCATTTAAAGAGATTAAATAAACTGTAAAATTTGTCACCTGCAGATACAGCCCAGATGCTGCTGCTTCTGTGCTCTTACTGTTTGGCAAAATTATCTTAAGAGATAACCGTTGATTTCAAGAGATGATGGGCTTGAAGCGAGTACTCAAATCTGGGGCAAGACTATTAGAGACTCCACAGCCCCAGCCCTGAGATATGAGCAGCAGGGCTGTCTGGAGTGTAAACAACTGGAATTTATACCAGGGTGATGGTGATGTAATTTGGGACAGCTCGGACATCACATGAAAGACAAAGGAAAATAAGAGACAACACATCCACAAACACAGACAAACACACAGATTAGCGGGGAGTTTCACCTCAGGAAATCATTGTGGCTCCCTGTTCCTGACAGTAATGTGTCTGCAAATGTCACCCAGCAGCAATGCATCACCCCACGAGCCGCCACAGAACACAGAGGCAACCAAAACAGTGATGAGGAAGAGATTACCAAATACTTTTGAAACAAATTGGGGATCGGGCCCGTTGAGAGAAAAATTACACAATAAAATAAACAGCTTTTGCCAAGAAAACCAAGACTGAGGGAGGAAGTTGCCTGTGCCAGTCCTGGCCACAGAGGAGGAGGCTGTTTCTCTGGGAAGGACAGTGAAGTCAGATTCAATATTTACTTCTCCTTGTCATCTTCCTTCTCTGCTTAATGTCCCTGACAACAAAGTTGGTCTCAAGACAGCAAGTTTGGTTCACCTGGTCCTCAGACCAAAGCTCCCCTCTGAATGGTGTGTGGCTCACTGAACTGAATTTAACAGGAATACATGGCATGGGAGAATAATTACTCCAGAGAAGCTCCATTTTCTTCTTTGACTTCCCTTTACAGCAGAGGGTCTGCCATTGGAAGAAAGACCTCTTTTATCTCGATTACAGGCAAACAATTAGACATAAAAAGGAAAAACCACGCTTCCAGGAAAGGCTAATTCCCTTTTGTGCTCTCTGTGAGCACATCTTCTCTGCTCACTGAAACAAGGGGAGGGTTGGTGGAGCGTGGCAAAGGATACACCTTTAGATGCACGTAAAAAAGCTACAGAGGTGGATGTCTCTCCCATGAGAAATGAGAACCTCCATGGACCCAGTGCTGGGAAAAATCTCTGGAGTGTGACCTGCTGGTGCGCTGTGTTGGTGAGCTGACCCGGCGCCCGCGGGCTGGAGAGCCACTGTCACTTCTGGGGACGCTCAGCCGCAGACGCCGCGCCAGCACTGCCACTGGTAAGCACCAGTCTGCGAGGAAATGAAGTCACAACAGTCACTGGAATAACTTCAGGAAAGCTTGCCATGAGGCAGCAAGGACTGAAAACCATTACTGACAAGGGGTGAATGAGAAAGAGTGGAAAACTCTGTATCTCATTAGCAACTGCCACAATGTAGGGATTAGGAGGATTAACCTGGTCGCCGGTGCCATGTGCTGCTCCAGGTGGGCTGAGGGAGGACTTGGCTCCACCGGGCACTCAGAGTTTTAACAGGTTAATACTGGCAAGTTTATTTAATGCGCTGAGCTCAGTTCCTGTTGGCTGATGTGAATGTTGGCACAATGAGGCTGATGAAAACACTGTGCAGATGTCCTCTGGTGATCCAGTCCCTCCCCAACACTTGTAGCTATCAGATAATAAAGTCTTTTTCCATGGTGGCTCTGGCTGGTGATTCACTGCAGATTCCTTACACTGGTTCTCCACTTCCTTTTGGAATGTGTCTGGACTCCTTACCTAACTCACTTCTTTCTTCTCCGCCACTCTTGTCATTGGCCAGTCACAATTTCCCTGGGATTTCTTGCTGCTTGCAGAGTGGAGCTAAGCTGGGAACAGGAGGGGTAGGTCCAGGACCACACTGGTGATCACATCTCACTGCTTGATTTTAAACTGCTACAAATACTTCATCCTGGCTGGAATTTTTTCTTCTTTTTTTCTTCTTTTTTTTTTTNCTGGTGATCACATCTCACTGCTTGATTTTAAACTGCTACAAATACTTCATCCTGGCTGGAATTTTTTCTTCTTTTTTTCTTCTTTAGGAGCTTTTTCTCCTAATTAAACTTGTCTTCTACACAGCTAATTCCCTGCTAATATTTACTATATTGTTATATATTATAATAAAAGCATATTAATTAAACCTATATTCATTATATTGTGATATGTATTATAATTATTTATTATTATAATAAGTGTAATTTATATAACTATTAACAGTGAAACACAATGGCAAATTTAAGCCCCTGTCTTATTGAAGCCTCCATTTAGAATATTCAGAGCAAACACCAGTTTTCCTATGAGAGTTTAATTAATTCTTGTCCATCATTTTTGCTTCTTACAAATCAGCTTTGCTATCTTACTCCTATTTTTCATGAAGTTCACGTTTCCTACGATCATTGCTAACGAACAATAGGAAAATTAGGGGATGGTGTTGGAAAAACAGGGGCTCCTCACAGGTACCTGTTGGTCTGTATTCAAGAGGAGGTATGGAAAAAGCAATCTGTAGGCAATTACTGGCTGTAAGATCTTGGGAGCACAAGTTAAAAAGTCAAACCTTTATTCTCTGAAGAGTGGTGGCATCACATGGTGGGACCACTCTTCCAGTTCTCTTGACAGCAACCTCTATCAACGTGAAGTCCAGCACAGATTTTGGCCGCTCCGCTTGACTCCATACCTGCTCTTTTCCAGCTCAGGAATAAATCCTGAGATTCTGAAGCATTTCAGTTTTTACCATTGCTCTGCAGAGGGCTGTATCAATAGGGTGGAAAGTAGACTGTAGAAGGACATGCTGGAGGCAGTTTTATGCCTGGAAGGAGGAATAAGTGTTTCCCAGCATTCAGACAGCTCCTCAGCCTGGGTGTGTTGTCAGCTCAGTGCCCAAATTCCAGGCTTTTCTCTGTATTTTCCTTTCCATGGGAAGGAAATTTGTATGTCTGGGCCAGATTAAGGTCACTGTGTGCTGTAATCAGATTCTGGGGCAGGATAATCAAGGCCCAAGACCACGGGACACCCAGAGGTGTATCCCCACAGCTCAGCTGAATCGTCACCTGGTAGCAGCCCTTCTTGCCTGTGGGGGACAAAGCCCTTGATGTGATCTGCAGCAGCCAGGCTGCTCCTGTGGTGCTGACTTTTCTCTGATTTTTAGCTGCTGGAGCATATTAAACGAGCCTTTTCCCAGTGTTACTCTGCTTTAGTTGCCATAGGGATGCCTTGTGCCTGCGACTGGCAGGGATCTCAAGGCCATCTCTCTGGTGATGTGATGTCTGCTGTCAGGGAGTGAAAGCCCTGACTCATTTGCATTTCACAGCTACAGTGATGTTTATTGCCAGCATCGGAGCAGAAGAAAAGAATGATTTGTTTTACTTAATTTATTTTCTTTTCTATCAGGCCAGTTACAATTCTATTTTATATTCCCTTTTGATAGAAGTCAACATGAATCAATCCTAGAAACTCATCATCTGAGGCAAGAAATGCACTGGTGACCTTCTCTGCAATCTAAAGATGTCACACAGATCTCCAGGAAACATAAAGCCTAAGGATTGATCTGTGCATGGAGGGAATCAGAACTGATCTGTGCATGGTGGGTGGCAGTGGTCAACTGTGTGCTTCAAAAGGCATCCTCAGCATTAGCCATTTATCTGCAAGGGAAAGGCAGTCTTCCTTCCACTGTCGTGTCAGTCTGCAAAAGGACACGGTGACAGCATTGTTCCTTAATTAAAAATATTTTGAGAGTGAGCTGTGGTAAATACGAACCTCTAAGGAGAGAAATAAAGTGATTATTTTAATAACCGTCCAAGCTAAGTGTGATTAGTGATTCAGCAAACAGTTCTGGGGAATTTGTCCTTATTTTTTAAAAATTACTGTCTCGATAGAAATAGAAATGAAATCTGTGACTCTTTTCCTTGTAACAACTGACCATGCTGCACCTGGCACTACAAGAGCCATGGACTTAACACTGTCTTCACCTGCAGTAGAGTGAGAAATGGGGGATTGTTTTAGCAGTGTTGAGGAAGGGAATTAATTTCCCCTTGATGTCTCCTCCCCAAAAGTTAACAGTTAAGGGAAATTTTCTTCTGCAGGACCACAGCACACAGGAAGGGCAGGGACCAGGAACCAAATAGTGAGGCTGAAAAAGAAAAAGCAGGGGAAAAATCCAAGGACAATGGACACATGCCCATATGCCCTGTGGCATCCCTCTGACACTGATTTTGTAGTGATTGTGACTCTGAATGTAGAAAGTAATGAATCTTAATAATGCCTTGTCCAGGGGAGGCTGAATGAGTTCTGTAGTTGAGTGGTTTTAGCTGAGCTTTTCCTGGAGGAACGGAAGTGCAAATTGACCTATGCTTTCATTAGGGGTTTGTCTTCCACATGAGCCTCTGAGATGATGGAGAGGACAAAGTGTAATTGGAAGAATGGGTATTATCAGTGACCTCTGAAAGCATCTTTAAAACAGCTTTCAGATTAATTCTCCAAATTAGCTTGGCAGAAGATAGGGCTGCCTTCCATTCCTTGTGAGCGGATTTAAGACAAACCATGCCTCAACTACAGGGCCAGCAGTGCTTTCCAGTTGTGGGTTACATCCAAGCATGCAGCTTTCTACTCTCTTCTTCTGTGTTCAGATCTCCACGGAAAGGAATGGCAGGCAAGTGCTCCCCATGCAGGTTTCCAGCTGAACAAGACCCCACGAGAAATCTGTAAAGAGTATTTCACACACAGTCTGCACATTACCAGAATCAGCACCACCCCATCCCTCTCGTGGAAACAGATGTCATCATCTCTCTGTCACTCCCTGCTGGTCCTAATCATTGCCTTCTCCCCTTGGATCCTTCCAGTGCTTTCCTACTCCATTGTTATCTCTGCTTTTTCCTCCTCCCCATCTCATTTCACCTCCTGCTCCACCCTGCTCCTTCCCTGGCTTCCCTCACTTCCCTCAGTCTTTACTCCTCACAAGGGTGAAAAATCCTAATGGAGTAGGCAGGGTGCTGCCAAACAGGCAGGAGGAAGTGGCAGGGGATAACTGGATGTACAGACAACTTCAGACTGTCACAGTGCTGCCTGCCAGCAAGTGGCAGGGGCTGCATCGCATGGCAGAGCAGGAAAATGATGCTGTACCCATGAATCCCACCCAAGGCTGCCAAGGCTGAACTGAAGAGCTTCAAAACACCCACGCTGTCAAAAGGGGTCCCACTGAATGATTCAGAAAGGCAAAAAGCTTTCAGGCTTGACAAATAAAATTGCAAAGCGACATCCGTGAGAAGCAACAAGGCTGAGTGCAGGGTTTGGAATTTCCCGGGGCTTTGCTTGCCCTGCTCCTGGTGCTCTGTGTGTGTGTTACCTCCTTGAGAACAGCGAGGCCCGTGTGAAGCAGGAGACACAGGGCAGAATAAACATTTGTACACTGAGTGACTCACATAGAAACAAAACCGTTCTTGCAATTAAAGCCCAGGAAAGCATCCTAAATCCCTTTGACTTAAGTATCTCAGGATGCCCGGCGTACTCTCAATAACTGATCCATGGCTGCTGAGCGCAGGCGCTGGGCTGTTTTCTGCATCCAGCCTGCTCAGCGCTGGAACAGAAAACTTGGGAAAAGCATCACAACTTTCCATTGAGAGACTTCACATCTCGCTGAGAGGCCCATTTACATTCTTAACCCCACTGACTGTTGACGTATTTGCTCTAATAGCGTTCACAGACAAACCTGGGAAGCTCAGGGGCACTGAGTGCTCTTGATTTCGTGTGGATTGCTGGCGCTTTGAGTAGACATTTACCAGCAGCTGGGAGCTCGGAGATACAGCATCTATTCTTTCCTTTCACATTTGCCTACAGAGCTGTAAATGTCAAAGCCTTTCAAGTGCCCCTCAAACAAAACGAGTTAGTAAATCAGCGAATGTGGCACCGCACACACTCATGTGGTGCATGTTAAGCTACTGTACTTCATTCACTTCTTTATGCCATGGCTCCGTGAGAAACAGAGCTCGCCGAGGCGCCGAGATGCCTTAGTCATTTTGTTTGTTTTTTCACATGGCTACTGTTCTTATTTTGTTTTTTCCCAAAAGCTGCGTCAGATGTGCTTAGCATTCAACTCAACTCAACTCGATACATTGGATGAAAAGGCCATTTTCTCTTCACTGATGAAATATAATTGAGCCCACTTATAATGAACTCACATACCAAATAATGAAACTCCATTTGTGTGACCGGGGCTCTTTTCCGAACCCCACAATTCCCAGTCCCCTAAGGGAATGTTTTATGTGCTTTTCCACCAGTTTCACTGAGATCACAGTTTGGCACATCGGCTTTTTGCTTTGTTCTTTATTGTCTCTATACCAGAGAGAAGCAAGTTTGTAAAAGGAAAAGACAAAGGGTAGGAGCAGTTTAATTAGCAATCAGTGTTATTTGAAAACCGTCTCTTTAGCACACAGTTTTTCCCAGTCCTCTGGTTTAGCATTCACTGCAACTCGTGGTTTCCTGGGTGTCTTCTTCACCTTCAACCTGTTTTAAGCTGTCTCCTGCAAATTCTGCAGGAAGCTGCCAGTTTTGGCACAGCCCTGCAATCTACTCCCTTGAAAGCCGTAAGGGCCTTGTTAAGGAGCAGAGCAGCACAAGGCAAACACTTGTATTGTGTCTTTGGGGCTCCCGCAGAGATAAAACTCTCCCTTTGGTTCAAATATGGGAAGATGTCCCCAGCCTCCTTTACGTGCAAACATTGTGGATAAGGAGGGTACTTAGCCAGAAAGTCTCTGTCTGACCTCATGAGCATATCTGGAGAATGTCAGAGCTGCTGGCTGAAGATAAGGAAGAAGACTCAGCCCCAGACGGGGAAGATGTGGAAGGAAGGGTGGGCTACACTGTCTACACATGCTGGATTTTAGGAAAAATAAATGTATCATGCACTTATTAAAATCTGACTGCCTAAAGCCAGGCATTTCTGTTCCTCTGAGCTCTGCCCCAGGGGAAGTGGTTGGTGAGGAAATCAAACCAACTGAAGCAGGCTTGGGCTTTAAAATGAGTGATGTGTTTTTTCTAGGTGAAATTAACCTGGAAAATTTGGGAACTAGTTAAAAAAATCACTAAGTTTGACCACACTGCCACTACCTGTTGCCAGCTGAGCATTTCCATCAACAGATGGCTGATAATCCCAGGTGATCTGGGAGGGAGTTGCCACCAGGGCCCAGTGGTACAGCAGAGCCCTGGGACTTTATCAGGGGATCATTTGGCGAGAGGTCCTGACATGTGGATGTTGTCAGCCTTTGGTGTCGCACAGGAATAAATTGGTTTGGCTTCATGCATGTGTTTAAAATCAACATCATCATCAGGTTTATTTGTCAGGGCCTCATGTGAACATGATGCCCTAAGCAGCCTCAGCTGGGACCTCAGCCCCACGTGGCCCATGAGCCCTGGGCCCTATTTAAGCTCAGCCCAGGGCCCTTTCCTGTGTTTGAGTTGTGCTGCAGTTTGGGTGTTGTCTGTGATCTTTGGGCTATTGCTGTAAGTAGTTCTGAGAAAGGGCATTTTTTTGAGCTATTCTTGAGCTAAAAATAGTAGATAATGAGCTCTGGATTATATGGCACTTCATTTCTGCTCTGAGAGGGTCATTCTGGCACAGGAATGGTCTCTGAACACATTTCTGTGACTGGCACTCTGCTTTCACTGGAAAGTGACATTTTTAACGGTTTAACTGGGGTTTTTTTCTGTTATAAAAATTACTGCTAGCAAATAACACTATTTAGACATGGATTTTAAATTCTGGGGTGAACAAATAATTCTAGTTCATGGGAAAGTCATCATCTTCCCAACTGAAGCACACATCTCTATGAGTGACTCTTAGCTGTGGGTCTGGCTGGTGACAAACCGCATCCGTCAGGCTAAAGAAGTGGCTGTGCATCTGCTAAAGCACCATGCAGGCTAAGGAGAGCTTTGTCAGTGTGTGTCTGCCAACCTGAGAGTGGAATGGGAGACAGAGAGAGGCTGGGAAGGTGCCTGGGAACTCCTCCTTCCTCCTGGCTATAGTCTGGGAAAGCATATGGGTTACTGGATGCTGTTTTTCCAGGGTGGCAGCACTAGACAAGACTCATCTGATTTGTTTTTCTGGGGCTCCTTGGCTTTTCTGAAGTCTCAGTTTATTGGTTCTGTGTCTAGCTGACCCCTCATTGTGTTGGGTTTTGGATCATGTTGAGGCAGGTCACGTCCCCTCTTTACCATGCTCGTCTTCCTTTGGAAGCTGCTGAGAGGCTGGACTAGGTGAGCTAGTATCCAGTTGAATTTGCCCTGCTAATTGAATTATTACCAATACCCATGGAAGGAACCTCTTGGAGGTGCTGCTGAGAAGATACAAATGCAAATGGTGTACAAAATAGAGATGAAGATAGAAGCAATGCCTAGGAGAGGGCTGTTACCTGGGAGCTTCTTGGTTTCAGGTTTTTTACTGCAGCTAAATAGAGCTTTAGTGGAAATCCTGACAGCAGCTGGTCTGGCTTTGGTCAAGGCTGGGTTTTTTTAAATCAGTACTGAGAAGGATATCAGCTGCTGCTGCAATCAGCAAAGAATTAAAGTGTGAGAGTGAATAAATATTGCTCATCTCTTAAAATGAATTAGCTGGTGTCCTGAAGCCACTGGAGCTGCAGACAGGCTCCCCTGCTGATGTGCAACCTCCTGACTCCTCAACAGGAGCTGGAGTGGCAGCTCTCACTTGAGTTTCAAAGAAAATTGCACGGCACTTCAAACTGGGAGCTGTGAGTGAGGATGGAGGCTGTTGGTTATTGCTGTGATGAAACTAATCCAGTCCGAAGGAGGATAAAGGGTTGCTTAGCAATACTTCAGCAGTGACTAACAATGCTTTACCAGGCTTTTACTGTTGACTAAGTCTTTAACAGTGGCTCAGTGGGTTTTTTAGTGGAATGTCTTTACTATTTTTGTAATGGTCTCTCTCCTCTTGAGAAACTGTCAAACTCATCACACGTAATGAACAGACAGCAGTCAGCAAGCATTTGATTGCTGCTCATGTGTTGATTTTTGGCCTGGCCTCATTAAGATTCCTTATCTCTACCTTCTCTTTCCCTAGGAGTTCTTAAATTAGCTACAGAGATTAGATTATTTAAGTGCTTTTCATATAAATGCCTCCTAGTCTATTTGTTTTTCCTACCGTGTCCTTCCATGTGGAAGCTCATTTTGGGACTTAAAGGAGAGATGTAAAATTGTCTGAACTAGTCCAGAGTCACATCTTCTAGAAAACTTTATCATGGTGTTCTATAAAGCTCTTCAGCAGGGCAAGATGTATATTGTTCTACTTAATATTCCTCAGTAGCATGACTGTTAAGAAAAGTTGCCCTCTTGATGGCAAGAGGCTGCCGCGTACCATGCAGTACATTAAAATAATTCCCATTAAAATATGTACTGAGGGCCAAGTGTTCTACTCATGGTTTTGGGGTTCAGTTGAACAATGCAAGCACACACCAAATAAATGCCTCTTCCTCTTCCCTGCTGAGGTATCTGAGTCATGGCTGTCACTGTAGGAAAAGTGTAGTAGTATTTTGAGGAAAGGAAAATGCATTAAGGCTGAGGACTGCATCTGGTTTCTTTAAGCATTCCCCGTGGCCGTATCCATGCTTTGGAGTTGATGCTATCAGGGGAAGCAGTAACAACACAGTAATCCCCAGCAAAACACAGCTCACAATTTAGCTGTGCTCAGAGACTACTGTGCAAGCAAGGGCTGCCGTGGGGCTTCACTGTGCCACGTGATGAGCCTGCTAGCCAGACCCCTCAGCATGAGAGCCAGAGCTCTCGTGCTCCAGCTGGGAGCAGGGAATCCCCCTCAATCACTGCTGTGGGTGGTGCAGGGCTTATGGCAGCATGATGGGTTTCCAAATGCTGGTAGCCAGTAGTGATCCAACAGCCCAATAGGAGTTTTCACGTCAGGAGCTCTGCAGAGAGCAGCACGTGGCAGGGCTGCCAGGGCTTTAGCAAACCCATCAGGTGGGATACAACAGCCCTACAGGGGATGTGACATTCTGAATAACTGTGTCTCTGCAGCTTTGTAAACATTCCACTGTTATAATATGATTACTATGAGATGGGAATGAGTCTTTGGTCTTGTGAACACCAGTACAATTTCTGAGACTCTGGAGGATGCTGTCCCTCAGTCCTTCAGCTCCAATCTGTGCAAGCTGGGAATGAAGAAGAGAGAAGCTCAGCACATTAATGGAAGCTCCTGGTGTTTGCTGTGTTCTGAGATTCACTTTTCTAATTGTCACAGGAATTTATGTATCTGTCACTATTCAGCTGGGAAGCTGAATTTCTTTCAGCACTACTGGTTCCATTAACTTCTTAAACTTCAGCACACTTAGGAAAAGTGGAACTGAATGGGAGCTGAAGTGGGAGCATGCAGCAGAGTCACCTTGGTTTGAGGTGTGAGGCACAGCCTGGTGTGGTTTTGTGGGCACCCCAGGTGAGATCTTCCCCTCTGATGTGGTGACTGTGCTGCTGCTCAGCTGCAGAAATGATGCTCCTGGTGTCCCCAGAGCTGTGCCAGCTGCCCTGTCACCCATCTGTCATCATGCTGAATCACCCAGGGAAGGTTTAGTGGTTAAACACTGTGGAGCACAAAGTCACCTCTTCTCTTTGATGTTTCGATAGGAGAGTTGAAGAAAGCACTCTCCTTTTGGATTTTTTCTTAAGTCATATTGTAGCTGTAACCTCAACAGCACTGGCATGGAAAGGGAGAATGGGCTTTGAAGTTACAGTTCATGCTTTAGTTGTTCCCAGCCCTAACATGAATGTTACCTCCAAATCCAAAACTTTCAAATTTGTCAGAAATCACTTGAAATCTGAATATTGACTGCTAAACCCATGAGTTAACCACAAAAGTGACCTGGATAAATGCCATCTTTGACCCTTTAGCAATATTGTCGGAGCCTTGAGCACAGCAAAGAATTAGCAGTGATATTTCTAGTGAACTGTTGGTATCTGAGTCTCCCCAAGAGTCCTTCAGGCTTTTTAAAATTGGAAAGACATCTTCCAGGTTAAATTGAAACAAGAGAATCACTTTACTACTAACCTCATACCACTCTTAATGATGTGAGCTCTGTGTATCAACAGGGACATTTCACTTGTATTTTATTGCTGGTATTTTTATAAGGTATTTGTCTATCTATCTGTGGGAATCCTTCAGCACAGAGCTCTTTCTGCATGTTTGTTTTTAGACAGTCTCATGAAATCAGTGTTTTGGTGCTTTCTTGGTACGTGTAGACTAATAAAATCCAGCATATTCATCTTTTCTGCTCACTTTTTCCAAGCCTGTCTTTCTCGATGGCCTTCAGTGAGTACAAACGTCTGACACTGGAGGTTTGTCTGAGGCTTTTCTAATACTCTGCTGTAGCTCACTGCAGTCATTCCACAATATTTATTACCTGAATGTAAGGCTTAGCAGCTGTGAGAGGAAGGGAAAGCCACACAATAACAACAATATGTGTGAGACTTAGCACATTCCCACCAAGTGCAAACTTCCACTTTGAAAAAAGGATGATGATTCCTAATAAAAGCAAGTCTGGGATAGGTTTCCTAGCATGAGCCTCCTGTGATAATCTGGGAAGCCTCACTTGGTAGTGCTCAGTGACAGGCATGTCAAGTTCAAACTCCTTCTGGGTTCTGGGGCTTGCTTTTCTCTGTGCCCTCCCTAGAAGTGTGAAGAGAAGAGAAATGTCTGCACCTAGCACAGGGTAACAAAAACATCGCTGAACTTCGGAGATTTGTCTGGGTGGGGTAACCAAAGTGTTGGAAGCTGCCTGAGGTTTAGCAAAGGGTTCCAGGTTTGCCTTATGCTCTTCATCACCCCTCACGTGAAAGGGTTGAGAAGCTGATTTTTAAATTAGAAAGGGCTTTTCTCTGAAGTATTTTTAGGAAAGGCAAGAAAAGGTGAAAATCTTTCCAAGAGAAGCAGGTAGGTGTGGGAGGAAGTGACAAGAATTCCCTCATAATAGAGCATTTTTTTTTTACGGGGATCTCCTATGAACATGGAGGAATGCACTTCAGAGCAGAGGACTAGACACATAGGGAGGGATTTTAATCCCCCAAAGGTAGGAAAACGTGCTTGAGGTCTGTATTATTTGTCTAGGATTTTATATTTCATGTCCTAGCCAAGCTGTGTTTGTTTTGGAGCCGGCCCGCTGGCTGTGCACGTGTCACACACTTCTGCCCTGTGGCTCAGAGCATGGGCAGGGCAGGAGCCATCTGAAAGCACAGAGCTGAATAGTTTGGATGGTTTAGTGAGCTGAATCATCTTGCCCAGGGGGTCAGACAGGCAAGGTGAAAGGGAAGCAGCAGGAATAGTTGACTGGGACCAACATAAGCTGTGTGGGTGACACTGAGCAGTTAAGGTGACTCAGGTACGCCGTGACGCCCTTAGACACAAATGCTGGGGTGAGAACAGAGGGGAAAGGCTCAGACACAAAACATGCAGTTTCTGATTCAGACCAAGAGACTCTGTGGGTCTCAGCTACTGAGAAGAAAATAACTCTAGTGTGGCTGAAACCAGGACAATCCTTCTGCTCCTGTGGCCTGGCTCAGCATTTGGGGCTTTGGGCCTTCTATGGAGTAAGTGATTTCTGCTGCATGTGGAGACTCCAGAAACTTGGTGTTACTGGTGTAGATGGGAATTCACCCTGGGAAGCAGGCACCTATCAGCCAGGCATCACCTATGCTGGCATCTTGGTTTTCTGGTGGGTCTGAGCTTCCATGGGCCAATCATCAGCTCAGCTGAAGGCAAGTAGAAGACTTCAGTAGGATTGACCTAAATCTTCTAACTAGTGATTTGCAGGAAATAGAAATTGTTCAGCCAGCTTTGCCATCAGATTGTTTGTGGAGTAGGTGTGTGTTCTTCTCCTCAAAGGCTACTGACACAACAGAGAAGTTACTGTAACTAACAGTTTTTAGAAGATGTAGACAATAATGCCAGTGTTCTGAAATTATTTTTTGTGTACATGTACCTTGTTTCAAAGGAACTTTATAAGAATTGGCTCATTGGATTCTTACTCATCAGCTATTGCCTTCAAAGAAAAGGCTTCTTTTTTTAGAACATATGGCCATTAACTAATGCCATTACTTTTCTTTGATCTTTGCCAGCAAAATTTTTTTCTTGAATTTCTTCTGTAGTCTTTCTCCTGTGTACAGTTTGTGACACGCACACTTATTTGTTCTTCAATTGGTTTCCAATTAATTATCAGAGCCAGTTATAAAAATTTCCATCCAATATTACAAAGAGGCAATTTTTTTTTTAATAGAGCTGTAAAATCAGCCACACACTGTTTCCTTTCATGTGGTTTGACTTTAACCTACACTGCCTCGAAGGTAAGAGATGAGGAGATGAACTGCTCCCTAGTTCTGACGGGCATTTGCAGTCAAGTCGGATGTCAGTACAAAGCAGGAAGCACTTTGTCAATAATAAATCAGGTGTCCCGAGGAGGAAAAGGTTGATAGGGGCTTCAGTGGTGTTTTGTCTCCTTATTAATACCTGCACAGTAGGATTAATGTCTGATGTGATGTTTTCTGGGGTGAGTCAGGTGTAAAAGCTTGCAGCTGGATGGAAGCATCAGGGTGTGCTTGGCAGCCAGATGGGGGGTGGTGGTGGAACACCCACACGTCCCCCCGGCACAACCATAGCCAGGGGTGGGGAATGTGAACTCCTATAATCCCCTGCACATGAGGAAACCCAATTGCACTTCACGTACTTGAAAATACGTCCAATATTTCCAAGTCTTCAGTAAAATACCTTGTTTGCTGATTACAGCTTTCTTAGTGCTTTTCCCATGTAAGGATTGTTTGGCTTTGTTTATTTGCATGCTGTATTACCAGAATTAAACCTCTCCATCTGTGTGAGGAGCAAGTAGTCTCAGGTCAGTCCTCTGCACTGATGTGTCATGGCAACGGGATCCAGCCCTTCCCTTCACAAACCTTCACACTTGTCACCCTTCCTGCTCTGCCATTTACATTCTTACAGTGGCTGGGATATTTAAGAAGCCTCTTCCATTTCTCTTGCTCTGACCAGAGCAGGAGTTGCCAGCACTTCATTTTTACTGTCCTGCTACCAGCAGTGGAGCTGCACAGGTGACTGTGGTGGGGTGAGGAGGCTGTGAAAACAGTCTAAAGCAAACACCACCCAGAGACACCTGAACATCCTGTGGAGAGCTGGGGTGCTGCTGCTAATGATTTCCTCCTGATGTGATAAACAGGATTTTGTCTCGAATTAGACATATTTAGTGCTGAAGGTATTTTTTAAACAAGCAAAATCACCTGTGTCTCAGTGCTGTAGCACTATTTAGATCCTGATTTGTCCTGCTAAGGAGGCATCATGTTTTTGAAGAGTAGGAAAAGGGTGGCAGACTGGTCAAGTCACCTGGAGCTGCTGTAGCAGAGTCTTACGTGGCATCTTCATTAGAGCCCTGGTGGTATTAATTACCCAGAAACCCCATTTGTGGGCAATGACAGCTCAATAAGGAAGCGTGCTGAACTGAGATGGAAATTGTAACACTTGCAGAGAAAATGCCTTCTGTAAGCTCGCTGCCCACAGGAGCAGAACTGCTGACTCGAAACCCCAGAGACTGCAGAGGTTATGGGGCAGGAGTGTGCTGATTACCTGCCACAAAGCCCTCGACTCAGCTGCACACACCATCATCTGCTGTAATTTTGCCTGACTAATGATTATAGGTTTAGGCTTTAACTCTGCCATCTGCTCTGGGTGCAGATGGACACCTGCACTGGCTGCTGCTAGAGGACGACCCACACTCAGGGATGATTTTTGTTTCCTGAAATGCCTCACAATTCTGCCTTTCTGCTTTGGCAGAAATGTCTCTCAACACATCTAAGATTTATCCAGTGTCTATGATAGCTCAAGACTGTGGTTAGCCAAGACCACTGAGAACAGCATTGCTGTTTCCAGAATCTAAGCAACATTAATGTTTCCATAAACACCACACAGCATTTCCACGCAGTTTAGAAGCTGCAGTTGAATTATGGAAAATAAAATTGTAACACAGGCTTACGTAGGTCATTAGCTATCAGGGCTTCCAGACTTCCCTTGTCTGGACGAGATAGTATCTTGGCTTGAACTGTAGTTATTGTCCCTCTGGGCAAAAAGACCTTGGGAGGTGAGGTTGGCTGAAGCTGCAAGGAACTTTCCTTTGCATTTCTCGTTAGGAGTTGGTAGATGGAAAATGTAAGCAGTGGGATAAAGGATTGCAGGATGATGCTGACCCTGAGCCACAGACTGAAGAGTCAAGGAGTGCAGATTTGGGGAAAGGACAGTGACGCCTGTGTGGGAGACTGAATGAATGAAGGTGATGGGCTGTTCCACAGAAAATGAGTCAGAGCTGGGCAGGACCCACAATCAGGAATGATGTTTGGAGCTGCAGGAGTCAGGAACACAAGTCTGTGATCTCATGTCTGGAAGGTGGTGCTCAGATCTGTAGAAGCATCAAAATGTGAGGCAGTGAGCTGGGACTTGAGTTCAAGTGCCAGCCTTACACATATAGATAAAGGTTTCCTTCCTGAAAGTAGTGCAACAACCCGGATCTTTCTACTTTGCTGCTGTAAATTAAGGTGTTTTCTGGTGTATAAATACAAGCCTGTGTCTGAGCAGGAAATGGAAGGAATATAACTTTATCGCTTCAGGTGAGGTACTGGCATTCCCAGATTAAACCCACAGCTTTGCAGCACAGTTGCGTTTTAGATCCCATCCAACTTGCAATGAATCCTAATTATCACCATATTAGTTACAGCACCTGTGTCAGGCTGAGCTCAGCAGCATCACCCCTGTCTGCTGTAGGTCTGTGCTGAAGTGTTTTGTGGCGTCAGGGCCTTCATACCTTTATTTTTAGGCCAAGCATCTCATTTTAGGTGTTTTACCACTTAGGTGTATTTAAGTGTCCTACTCTTACTCTTCACTTCTATCTGCATGATGTAAGTTTGATACTCAGTAAAATGGATACCACCTATAGACAAATTTAACTGCAGTGAAATCAAATAGCAAAATAAACTTTTCTGCTGAGAGCCCTTTATATCAGGGTGAGATAAGGCTCTGTGTGCAGCATCTTACCTCCAAGTGGTGGGAGTGTATTGATCCATCCATTTTTGCCTTGAATTCAACTGGAAGAACCTGTAGGATCTAGAGAGGCCTTGCTGTGGAGGACATGCTCTGTCTCTACGCTCTGTATCAGCTACAATCACTTAGATTTGAAAATTTTCTCCTTGTAAAGGGCAGGATGTTTCAATTTCTGCTCTGCACAGAGCTCCCTGCAGTCAGTGCTGCCCTGTGCAGGTGTCAATGCTGACATTAGGCTGTGAGGTTTCCTTCGTTGCTGTATCTTCCTGAGGCAACCATTAAATTAACAGCTTCCTCTGAGGGAGCTGGAGGTTAACAGGATGTCAATTCATAGAACACATTTTCTTAATGTCAGCGCAGAGCCTTTGTTGTCCCTGTTAGTCACAGTGCCAAAACAGAAAGGTGTTTCTGCTCACAGGGGATCCCATCCCCAAACTGGTGTAACTGGTCAACACCCTTCCACTGATTCCTGTGGCTTTTGGGGTCAGCCTTTGAGCACGGAACAGTTTGACCCCCCTGACTAATGCAGAAATCATGTCTGGAAAAGCTCTGCATAGAGCTGATTCCATGTTGGGTGTTTTTTCCTTGTGTTTATAGTTATTGAGCAGTTTAATACTGGTAATTATTAAATAGGGTCACCTGGAAAGGCATGAGCACTCCAGCTCTTGCCAACAAACCACTTAAGCACCTGCTTAGAGATAAGCACACACATTAAGGTAAATGAAGTTGCTTCTGGGCTTGGTGTTGAGCAGATGTTTACAGTTCCTGGATTAGGTGAAACTCCTTGCTTGAAATTGTTGTCTTTTACCCTTAATGAGTGGAAATTAGTTTCTAGTATGAGAATTAATTTTCAGTAACAAAATATAAAACTCTCCCTGTGCTGAACTAGATGGAATAAGATAAAAATTAGGTTAAAGCTCCTCCATGCAGATCCTTAGAGCAATGCCATTCATCAGGAAGGCATGCTGTGTGCGTAGTGAGAAGTTATTGCATGTGCACTCTGAAATATCTTTGTTGGAGCTTAAATTACCCATGTTTAAAATTACAGACCTGCTTTGGATGTCGCAAAACAATGTACAGAGAGATAATATCTCACTCTGCAGCATGCCTGACCTTATCCTGCTAGGAATACTGCAGCACTGTGCAAAAGCTGAGATTGAAGGAGCTCCTGGCTGAGTGGATGTCCTGAAGAGGAAGATTAATGGTAAGAAACACTCTGAATCCTACTTCTCCCTTGGAGCACCACTGCTTTGCTGAAGTGTGTCAGCATAAAACAGAGGAAAGATCTTTCCAGAGAAGTCCAGCACAACTGAGCATTCCCACTACCTTCAATGGGAAACTACAACCCAGGCCCTTCTCTTGGTAACTCTTTGACGGTTTCACAACCAAAGGATGGAGTGTCCCCAGCTGAGGCATGGGCAGTGTGTGCTGGCATGTCCCCCACGAGCAAAACTGAAGGGAAAAAAAAGAGTGGGAAAATAAATTATCACCAGATCTTGTGTGGGAATTATTTTGAACATTAAAGATGGATAACCTGTCTTTTTGGGGGGAAGGGAAGGCAGCAAGTTGAGCAGCACTGATGTTACAGGGATCTGCAGCACCAGGCTTTAAACCAACTCATTAAAATCTTGATTTGTGCTGTGCCCAGAGTGATGGAGGGCACGTGCAGATGAGGATTTTCAGGGCTAGAGCTGAAGCATTTGGCGAGTGAGTGCATGAAGCTGAAGGTTACCTGCAGGCAGCTGTTGCTCAGCCTGGGGGTGTTTATATGGCTGTTTAATTGCATGTTGCTCAGTACTAAATGAGTGAGACTTACATGAATAACCACAGCAACGTGAGTGCTGCTGCCTCTGAGATAAAGGACCTTATTTGAGAAACAAATGCTTAACTAACAATACCCTAGGCCCTGTGCACTTTTAAAAGTCTGTACTTATCTCTGATAGGAAAGAAATGGTCTAGTCCTTAAAAATAAACCCAAAAGCATTTGAAGGATGTTTTTTTCCCCCACTCCATTTTTCTATTCTTTTCCCAGGTTGCAAAAATAACATCCAATAATGAAATGAAAACAAGCCGAATAGTTACATTCAGTGGAGGAGGGAAGAGGTAGTCACAGACAGCTGGAGCATGTCTGGGCCAGTGTCTCGGTTCCTTTCTTTCTGCTCGTTCAGTGCCCCTCCAAGAATGCAGACAATGCTGGCTACGACTGTTTCATATTTGATTTCCACACTTAAATCTGTGCTTGTTAAATGAAACCCCATTGTCAGGCTGGCACACATCCACGCTGCCTCTTTGGGTCCCACTCCAGAGCCTGCTGCCCGGGCAAGGGTCCTGCTCGAATCCCTTCAGTGAGGATCAGGTATGCAAAGAGCACTTTGCTGGTTTTGTGCTGCGTGTGGCATTGCAACAAAAGCTTTTGGACTCTTCTTGCAGCCACATCCATGGACTGGCCTTGTAAATCTTGGTCTGAGGGCAGACAGAGTGCTGCAGGGAAGGGATGGGGGTTTGGAACTGCCTCAGGAGTGGTGGATCGATGGGACACTCGGCTGGAGTCAGTCTCTGGGAAAGGTGCTGGGAGAAAACACTTGGGCAAGCAGGGCCTGATTCTGCAAAGGGCTGGTCCCTTGCCCTGGGAGAGGGGGCAGCTGAGGATACTTGGGTCTTGGTGAGGTCCCAGGGATGCTCTGCTGGGACAGGACCGTCGGGTCCAGCAGTTCCAGAGCTTTGCTGAGTGTAGGCAGGAGAAACGTTGTGTGTTGGGAGCAAAGCAGGGACTGAGTAACAAAGGATCACTTCATGTCTCCTGTAAAATACCAAGGAGGGCATGAAAATCATGAATCTGATTAATAAGCTTAGGGGATTATGAAAAGCAACAGCTGTCCAGTCCTTTAGGCTGCAGACCCTTCTGGCCTTTCCCCCCCACAAGCTGGTGCTGTGGTCCAATACCTGTCCCTGCAGCCCTTGTGCAGTCTGACTTATCAGCATCATCGCTGTGACAGTGATGCCACAGCAGGCAGAGCTCTGCCCAAAGCACTTTGCAGCCCACTGCAGCATGAGAGGAGGGAGAGGGGAGAGGATGTGGCTGTGGTACCATGGGGTGTGATGCCAGAGCAAGAGAAAGCACTGGCAGTGTTTTGATTCTTCAGGTGTCCCAGAAGAGTCCACGGCTGGGCTGTTGTCATGGTAACACTGTTATTTTTGGGGTTCCCAGACTGGCTCCAAACAAAGGTTAAAGGGAAGAAAAACCCCAAGGGGTGGCATGCACAGAAGATGAGCTTTCCCTCAGCACAGCAAAATTTGTGAATGTCTGAACCGACAGCAAGTCCCCCAAGGGGTACGGGCTGGGGGAGTGTCAGGGCTGGAAATCAATGCCATGCCTCATGCAAGAGCTGCTCGGGGGTGTGGTGCTGGGCCCTGGCTCTGCTCTGGGTCACTCAGAGATCCACTCCTCCTCCTGCCCTCACCTCTCATCCTCCTGCACTCTCAAGGTGCTCCTGCCTAAGGCTCTACCTGGAGCAGAGGTACCACGTGCTGAATGGTGGTTATTTTTCACACCTCTCCTGCTGTTGATGTCTATGCTGAGATCAGATCTGTGTTTATCTCAGAGCTAGGTCTGTGCAGGTTTTGATGGCTCTGTGTGTTACTGGCAGAGCAATGCTGACAGTCACAAGGAAGAGCAGAAAGGCAAATCTTCAGGTTCTGCCTTCTGTAATGTCAAAAGGCAACTGTATAATTTCCATTAAATTTTGCCAAGCCTGTAAATTCAGAGGCCGAGGCTATGCATGTGGAAGGTGTAATGGGTCTGAAGGGCCAAATTAAACCTTCATAAGATAATCTAATGGAACGAACCACGTGGCTTCAGGGCTGCTTCTGATCCCAATGTGAGCACATTCAGGACCTGCCTGTCCTTGCCCAGCCATGCCACCCTCCTGGCAATCCACCTTCCCAACCATGACTGATTCTTATTTTTAAATGTCCAAATGGGAGCAGCTTCACAAAAGTCCTCACAAAATCCAAAGCTGCACAGAGCACAGCCAAACTCAAACATGGGGCAAGTGTCTGCAAGGTGAGGGGGTACCACTCATAATGTGATGGGTGTTTGCAGAGGTTTGGGAAGTCAGTGCAGGGAAAAGGGAACAGGATTGTAACCCAGGTGGCTGATCTCAGCCAGGCAGCAGTAGCAGGATGGGCCAAAGAGCAGGGAAGTAACAGCAGGAGCAAATTGCATTGAGGCTCCCATGATGCTCAGGATGTTAAAGGCAAAACTGGCTTCCCACTGAAATGGAGACAAAAGCTTTTTATCACTTTTATGGCCTGCTGAGTGATTATTTATTTTAAAAAAACCCAAAAAAACTTTAAAGAGTATTTTTGTATTTCTTCATTTCCAACTTGGATAAACCCTCTTTTAAAAAATATATTTAATCTCCTTTATTCTGTGTCCAAAAAAAGGATGTGATGGTAAGGAAAACTAGTAGTTTGAATGTCATGAACTTATTAAAGAAAAATGGAGATTTTTTTTTTTTTTACAGGGAAGACCAAGTCATTGAAACCATATTTTACTAAGAATACCAAAAGAATTAAGTTGGAACAGGTATATAGTTTGTCATATAGCTTGTAAGGACAATGGGTGGCCTTTAAAATTTAAATTGCATAGTTGAATACTAAAAAATTCCTTGTTATAAAACAGAAGATGTGGTAGGAAGTGGGAGAATGACTGTGCTGGTGGGACATTTAATGTGCACCCTTGATGAGCCCTGCACAGCACATTTGACCCACAATATTAACAAGAAAAATGGTTTTCTTTTCAAATGCATCATCTGGGTTGACTCTGCTGCTCCCTTCCTGCCTCCTGCATGCGACACCCTATTGACTCCTGGACTTGTCCCCCTACCTGATGGCACCACCTACCCCTGACCTCAGCAGGATTTTGACGTGGCTGAGCTCAGCTCTGGGGTAGGTGGGTGAAAAGCTTTGCTGAGCGCTCAACTTCCCTGGCTCTTGTGCCTCCTCCCTGTCCCAGCACATCCCTGCCCTGGAGGGGTTTGCTGTGGAGCCAGTTCCACCCTTTGTGCCAGCTGAGAGACTTTTCTATGCTGGGGGAAACCTTAGAAGGGCTTTTAGGAATAATTTAAATGTTCTTTGATCCAGCAGCTCTGCAGGTAGAAGACTAATGCTGTTTGAGCAGGCAATAACTGGCTGCTGTGCTGGAGCCTCTTGGGGAGCAGATGGGGCTCTTCTCTACCAGGCTGGAATGACTGCTCCGTGTTCCTCCCCTGTCCTGTGCACAGGGAGGGTTTCAAAAGGGACTGGATTGTGCACAGTAAAGGTAGGACCATGGTTCTGCTGGTGAGCACTCAAGGCCAGCTGGGAGGGCCTTTGAGGAAAGGCTGAAATTCACCTCCTGTGCACTCAGACGTGACATCGCGTCCTTGCTGTGCACCGCGCGGTCACAGGGGGTGTTTAGTGTTGGCTGCCCAAAGGCCGCTGAAAACTGTTCTGTGCATCTCCTGCCTTTGCTATTCCATGCTCCTGAATGTCCTGACACTGAGGAACCTCAGGGCACCTGGAAAGACATGGCCATCCCTAACAGGTCACCTTCCACACCCCCACGCTGGCACTGACCACCACCACACACCAACTTTAATTCTCATGCTGACAAATGGGGAGCGGGGAGGAAATTCAGGGTGCCACAAATGGGAGTGCCTGAAGGAAACCCTAGGCAGTGCAGAAGGAAGGTTATTAAGGTTATTTTATTTTCTGCTTTACGCTGCTTTTATCACTCTGGACAAGGAGTGAGTTTGGGGTAGGTTATTTTTCCTGAGTGCTGCCAAAGGCCCAGCAGACCCTGCGTTATCCACCAGGTCCCCATCAGGGCAGGGTGTGTTTCATCCCTGTCCTTATTCTGGAACCAGTTCTTTCTGGAGAGAGTATCTGTGACACAGGCACGTGTTCATTTAAATACAGCAGCACTGGCTCTGCCTGGGGGGGTGGATTCTTTTTCCCAGTGTAAGCATGCTGGACCCATGTGTGTCTGTGCTCCTGACTTCAGGCTGGTGAAGGGGAAGAAGAGCTGAATTTGTGCTAAAGGCAAGGTCTGTGTCTGAGATCACAGAGAAACAGCACAGTCTGGGCTGTGATTTCTGGTTCAATATAGGAGACTGTACCAACACAGAACACTGAGCAGCATTGTCCTGTGGTTGTTTTCCATTCTGGCATGCTAAAATGCAGGAAGACCCAGGGGGGTTTTTGTGGCACTTTCCATTTTTGATTCAGGGAATTTGAAAAATACTTGTCTTGAGGCTGAGCCTGAAGTTATGATCTTGGCATGTCCATACCATTAAATTCCCGTGGATAAAAGCAGAAACATCTGGGTTCATGAGTGGATGTTGGCTAAATTCACCAGAAAAAAAAAAGCCTTCAGGGGATCCTAGAGGGTTCTATCCAGGATAAATAATACAACAAAACAAGAGTGCTATTAAGAGTAATTGTAATACTGAAGCTGAATTATAAGATGAGGGCCAAGCCCTTTTCACAATCTGCTTTTCCAGCAAAGAGCCCTTCAATTTACACTTAACACACATGTGGCTGATGGAACAAAGGAAAAGTTGAAGGAAGATGAAAGCGATGCAGAGATTATTCAGTCTTGCTGGTTTAGCTCCAGGCACATCGTTTAAATGAGTAGATGATCAGTTTCCAGTTTGTTTTGAATTTTTCTGGCAAGAAATTTTACGCTCTATCCCAAAGTTGGATGTGCTTAAAACTCTTGTGTTTTTATTTTAGGGGTCTGCCATTTTTTTTTTTTAATTTCTGAAGGCAAGACTCTGGAAGTACTCTGCAGGATACACCTGAGTGCTGGGGCTGGAGGGGCAGCCCAGTTGTGTCATCAAAGGGGCCTTGTCCCTGTTCCCAACTTCCTGCAGACCCTACAGGGGAACAGTTTCTTCTCTTCTCCCACAGCTCTGGGAGGCTGAGCCCTGCCTTGCTGAGGCACATGCTGTACCTGAGTTTCACAGCACCCAGCATCGAGGGAAGTGGCCAAAACTCTTGAGTCCCACACACTTGCAGCCTCTTTGGCTGCACCCTGTTGTACCAGCACTGGTTTAAACTCGCCTGGTTTAAAGCTAGTGGAAGGAAAGAGGTCTGTACTGCTTTCCCCTTACGTGTCCTTTTCAGGATTAAAAGCTGCTGAACAGCACATCCTCTGCCACCCAGCCCCTCCTTTGTGGGTCTCCTCCTTGCAACACGAGCACCAGGCCATGCAGGATGTTGTCCTGTCATGACATGAATGGCACCCATGGCAGATGAATAAAAAGTAAGTTGCGTGTTGCTGGAAGTGCCCCTAGAACACAAACCCTTCCCAACCACTACAGCCAGCACTTCTCATGACCTGGAACTTTGCCCGTGCAGATCTGCCTTACCCTCACTGACCTTGCCCATCACCGTTCCCAATTCCTGGAAAGCCTTGGATCTTTGCCTGCTCTGTCTCCAACCAATGCATCTGGGGGTGAGTTACGTCATTGTGGAATAAAAACCCCCTTGGTCAGTCCTTGTCCCATTTGCCCTCCTTTGCTGCCCTTTTCTTCCTGTTGTCCATAGCACAGCTGACCTGAGGGAGCTGATCTCTTGGTTCCACTCCCGTAGGTCCTTCTCCTTCAGGCTTTAGGTTGTCCTCCACGGAGACACTTCCTGGGATGTACTGGCAGTGCTGAAGGCTGCTGGTAGGCTCTGAATGTTGAGAGGCACATTTGGGGCGAGGCAATGCTTGAAACATGACTGGGAATACCAGTGATGCACAAATGACGACGTTTAGGCTGCCATATGTTCCACAGAGGGAATAATCCTGTTTACACTGTAAAGAGTGGGAGTTCAATCTGCCTTAAAATAGCCTCAATGTATCTAGGAAATCCATGAAAAGGATACACCAGCATTTCTTAGGATTTTATTTTCAACAGCTCTTGTTATTTATTTTGGTGCCAACATCTGTCATTTCCTGCACTGTGTATTTCCCAGCACCCATAGGCTGTGTCTGAACTGAAAGCTGACAGGACCTAACACTAAATATGGAGTGCTGCTTCCCGTTAGCATCTTGGCCATCAAAGTGAAACGGGGAAATGCTTCTGCTCATAGATGTTGCAAAATATTTGTTTTAGATTAGCTGCTATCCCTGCCACAGTCCACGTTGGTGGCTGTGTCCCTCCACCCAACTGGAAGGCACATGAAGGTCTGCTGGAACTGCAGGGCCCTGGGCTGGGGACAAACAGTTTGAGGAGCTGAGGAATGAGGGATGAAGCAGAGCTAAATTTAGAACCTGAGATAAGAAAATGCCTGTAACTTCACAGTGCACTGTGGTTTTATTTTGGCGACACAAAACACACCTCGGTGTTGCACGGCTGTTTGCAGATTGTGCCAGCTCAAAGGAGGCTCGTGGAAAAAAGGGCTTTGATGTCTTCAGTAAACAAATAGCAGTGTTAAAAGATCTTCAGTTCTTGTTAGCGTGCTGCAAACAGCTATGTTTGAAGAAAAATAAACATCCCAAGGTTGATGGAAGGGTAGGGAAGCCATAAAGTACTGCAGCCAGCTCCTTGGTACGAGGACAGCAGAAATGACAGTGCTATGAAAAAACCTTTTCTTTGTCCTTTTGGATTGAAAAGAATGACCTGTGTCCAAGTTTACCAGTTATGTGGTGGGAATACATGAGTATAAAACCCCACGGCAAAATCACTGCATTGAAATCACAAGAATAACACCAAGTCCCCTGGAAAACCAAGAGTAGGATTCCCCTGGAGTTCTTTCTCCAGCTCTTGGGGTGAGGGGGAGAAGATGCACCCTTCCTTCAAGCCCCACTTTGACTCTGCTTCCTCAGGGCTTCCCCTGCTGCCACAGGGCCACCAGCCCCTCTGAACTCCTGCGGCTGTGGGGCCTCATCCCAAAAACCTCACCAGCTTCTGCACTGGGCCAGCAGCCAGTTTCCAGGAGGAGGCAGCAGGTGTGTATTGCACTCTCAGGGAGGAGGATGAGGATTTCCCAGCCACGTGCCTACCTGAGCTTTTACTCCTTAAAGCTTGTTGTGCTTGTCTCACGGCATCATTTGAAGCATCCCTTTGGAAATGCAAAAACTTGAGCAAAGAACCAAAAAAAAAGGCACTAAACAATTATCACAATTACAACCAGCACAACCCAGGGGATCCTAATTTACATTTATACCCTTTTAACAATCCAAATCAGGGTAAGAAAGAGAAAATTTGGGAGTTCTCTGAGAAGGGAAATTAAATATCAGCAGGTCATGATAATAATCAATATGCCAATATTTCCTGCAAATTTAAATCTTATCAAGAGCCTCCAGGGAGGCTCTTGCTTTAGTTTCACGTAATTCCGAGCACTTCTCTGTTTAAATATAGTTCACAGAAACTGGGAAATAAATAATTCAGACATAGTTGACTTTTTAATGCCTCTGTAGGATCACTAACATCTTTCCTTTGATAACACTTTTGTTCTGCCTACCAAAGGTCCATTTTAAATGGGTCTGGTGAGACTCCATCCAAAGAACCAGAGCTCATAAGAAAAAACACAGGGGAAAAGGCAAAATTCCAGGAGAAAAAAAAAGCTTATAATCCCAAAGGTGATAAGTATCCCTCTGGCAACTCCATACAAGCTCTTCCCTTCTTTGTGAGCCTCTCCCTGCTGGATTTGCAGGGAGGGTTTGTCACTAAGGCCGAGAGAGGGATGGCTCATAATAAACAGCAGCTCCTTAGAGACCGTAGCCATGGCATGTGGGAGCTGTTTACCTGGCACCACACGCACTATTCTGTTTGTCTTCAGATGTTCCTACAGAAACAGAAGGTTTTACACTCTGATAAATAAGGCTCCTTCACCCCCAGGCAGGGTTTTTTTTCCCCCAAATGTGCTGCTCTTCCCTTTCAGCTGCAGAAAGCCCATCCTGTGATTTCTGAATTGCTCCTTCAGCCTCCTCCCCAAGAGGACAGACTGCTTCCCAGTGCACAGAGAGACAGGGCTTGCTGACTTGTTTCCAGCACTGATCTGCCCATCACAGCCAGCATGAATCCAGCCTCTGCAGGACAGGGATGTGTCCTCCTGCACGGGCCCACCCTCCCCAGGGACAGTTATTGTTGGTGTAATGTGTGTGTGTAATAAGTTGATTTCGAGGAAATAGGCTCTAGCTCGTAGTTTGAAATCAAATGAATCATACACCTAATGCTGTTGGTGCCTTTGATTGACCCAAATATTAAAGATAAGGGCTCTGAGACCTTTGAGAGATGCTTTGAAGGAGGTCACTCTGAGGATCTGTTCCTGGGCACAGTGAGGTAAGGCCTTTGGTTTTAGAGGGATTAGAGCAGGGCACCTCCCATTGCTGGAGCACTGTTTCTCCCTACCTGCCACAGCATATATTTTGATTGCAAGAGCCAAAGCAATTGTGTACTTTATCATCTGCAATCCTATCCTCAAACTCATTTCAGACCCGTCAGCTGCAGCTGGATGCTGCCATCAGCCAGGGTGACACTGGGCACAACCACGTGCCCCAGGGCATATCCTGTTTCTCCTACAGCAGACTGGAATGGGATGACTGTGCTTCAGGGCAAGCCTGTGTACACAGTGGTGGCACCTCGGGCTGCTGAGATGACAATGTCCCTTCTGCATGCTGGGGAAGGCAGGGTGGCAAATTTAGCAGGAATTTTGTAATTAAACTCACACCTTTGAAGATCCTCTAATACCAAATTGACCCTGTTGGGAGGAATCCAGCACTGAGCTGATTTATGGCGTGGTGCAGCAGGGCTGTGTGGAGCGTGTTTGTTCAAATACCAGCCCCCTTTACCAAGCACTGTTTTATTTCTAGTTAAATTAAAACACAATTAGCAGGGCTTGCAATTTTCTTAAATAAGCCTGATCTTCAATGAAATTAATATTAATGTCTGTTCAGTGTGCAAGTCAGTAAAGTAACGTGGAAAATCGCACATTCTTGACTCAGCAATGCAGCTTGGAGGATGACTTCATGCCCCTGAATGAGAGGATCAGCGTGCCACAGGCGCCTGGTGCCTGACCCCTTTAGAGGCTCTGAAAGATCACACATCACTTTAAAATGTCATTTCATGCATGCAGGAGGAAGAAAGAGACTCTGATCCCTTCATGTTTCTGAGCTGCCCGTTTAATTTCGTTAGGGTGGTGTGAATGTCTTGATAACATGAAGCAGAGCTCTGATCTCTGGTCTGGCTGTGTGTTTCCAATAGACTCCCTGATGCCTTTCTCAGGGCCAGAGTGGGTAACAATCTGTATTTTCTTGCTATTAATTAGAAGCTGTATTTTATTCTGATTTTGAACGAGCCTTGCAGTGTAGCTGACAAGCTTGAAGTCCTCACTTCCAGTCAGGCATTGAATTCTGCTGAATTGTTTTTTCCTGAGGCAGAAGCAGCAAATGTGACTATAGAATTAATACCTTTTAAAATTGTGATTGTATTTCTGAGCCACAAAAATCAGGTGGTAGTCAGACTTTCCTGCTCTTGGCCCCATTTTCTGTGATAGACTTGAATGTCCTTTCTTTTTCCTTGCCTAACTGCTCCCTCCCAAAATCCTGCTGAAAAGAATCCAGAGAGTGAGCCAGGTCTCTGTAATAATCACGTTCCCATAGCAAATTTTATAACAGAATTTTGTACACTTGTATTTTTTCCTCTCCTCCAGTGCATTCCAGGCACCTACACAGTCATGCTAATTAGATCATGTAATAAACTTAAATGTGGCAAAAAAATCTGTTCACAGAGGGTTGCAAGACAGCTGGACTTGGAAAGCAGACAGTCATTAATTTTGTTTTGTTTGAGAAAACCTAAAGGACATTATCTTACTGAAGATGAAGCAAACTTCGTGTAGTAGGAGCTGTCATCTAAGTAGACAAATTATTTCATTTAAATAGCTCATAGTGAGCCCTGATATAAAGGTTTGCTTATATGAAAAAAACCCAAACCTGTGAGACTTTAATGAAGTCATTAAAAGTTAAACTAAAAAAACTAAACTAATGTTAAGTTAAACTTGATTATTTTAGTTAAATTTAAGTAATCAAAACGAAATGAATGCTAATCCATAACGTATACCTACAGAAGAGCTAAGTAGCAAGAACTTAACTTCAGAGACTCAGGTGTCTTTTAAGTAAAAAGAGGTGTCTGCATGAGAGATGGTGAGAGATTCAATATGCACCTCAATCAATTTTTTTAATATATAGTCTTAAACTGTGCATAATACAGTAATCCCTGCATTTGTGGGGAAACACAGGCGGGTGAAAGCAGAGCCTACTCTGACACACCACTGAGAGTGGCAACCTTACACTTGCACACTCATTTCTAGGGACAGGAATAACTTCGAGTGCTCTGCCAGTTTGACAGCAGTGTTTACTGGCAAAGGGATCAGGTCCCAGGTGGGAATTGCTTTCCTAATTTCAGTCCAGATGCTAAAAGTTTTGGCCAATGAATCGCATTTAAATCTGTAGCTTTATTGAGTTGGTGCTTAAATAGAAGCCCAGAGATTCTCCTGATGATCCAGGCAGACTGGGAGCATTCCCAGGTGACTGCACTTGTGCAGAGCTAACGCAGGCAGTGACATGGAGCTGACACAGTAGGGAATATAAGGGAGAAGGAGCTGAGGCTGGGCAGTGGTGTCATGGTCCAGGAAACACTTAACTTCATCAAAATACCATTAACAAAGCATGCGATAACTTCCAGCTATATTCCTGATCAACACTAGATGTTGCTGTGCTGCTACTCATATAAACTATACATTAGCAAGGTTTGTGAACGGTATTTACTGCAATTTCCTCTTTCCTGTTTCTGTTAGTCACTATATCCTGACACTATATGGGGAAGCTGCTACTTTAATTCACTTTTCCTTCACAGTTTCAACTTTGTTTGTATAATATCAAGCTTATAACTCCCCCTCGAACGTACACGTAAAACTTTACGAGAAAAAGAGACTCTTCAAGTGATAACATGAAGCAACTCCTATATGAATGTCAAATATTTACTTAAACTCTGCTTCTGGATGTTTTGCAATCCAAGGGGAATGACATTGTTAACCGGACGATTCCGGGAACAGACTGACAGCTGCAAGGCCACGGAGGGAAGTTTGTTTATAAGGGGACAAAAAAATATAAAAAATAATTTTAAAAAATGTTTAGTCCTGCTGGGTTTCAGGCTTTCTACTCCCACGTGTTTGAGTGGGAGAAAGGACAAATCTTGGGACGTTGATTTCCCCATGGCAACAGAAAACGGAAATTACTTTAACCCCATCTAGTGACAGATGACTCATTGCTCAGCCTGCTGCTATTTTCCAAGCACTAAAACAATACAGCTGCAAAGAAAAGGCCAGCCCGTATTATCTCATAGGCTGAGCACCAGGCTCGTGGGAGAGGGCAGTTCTCTGGCTGCCTTTCTGTCAAAGAAAGGCAGAGCTGGAGCCTTTTGGTTGTTCTTTTATTGTGTAAGGCAAACGTGCCCAGCGTGCTCTCCATCCCCGCGCTGCTGCAGGGCAAACCTGGGGTGTCTCCAGGATGGAGGTGATGCAGTGTGGGATGAGGTGCTGGTAGGTGTCCTCTTGCTTGGTCCTGCTCACTCTGGATATCATGGAATGGTTTGGGTTGAAAGGGATCCTAAAGATCATCTCCTTCCAACCACAGGCAGGGACACCTTCTACCATCCCAGGCTGCTCTAAGCTCCATCCAACCTGGCCTTGGACACTTCCAGGGATGGGGCAGCCACAGCTCCTCTGGGCAACCTGTGCCAGGGCTTCACTGCCCTCACAAAGAACCTTTTCTGACATATAGTCCAAATCTCTCCTCCTTCAGTTTAAAACTGTTCCCCCTTGTCCCATCTTGCACCCAGGGATCTGACAGGAGATTGCCATGCTTTCAGTGTAAATACAGGAATGACTCGTTCCCAAATGCAGCCTGGTGAGGGGATGGCAGGAATGAGCAGGGTTTCCAGGCCCCTATCAAAAAGAATTCTGATGGCAGAAGTGCATTCTGTATTGCTGGGGAAGTCACAACAAATTTCCGCAGGAAATGCTCTAATAGGAATATTCATCTTTGAAAGCTTATTATGGGTGAAAGGTTGGTACCTTCTCTTCAAATGCTGGTTTTTCCAAATCCTAGTAAAGTTTCTGTAAGGCTCAGAAGTGAGGCTGGTAAGGCTTACTGAGCCTGAGGTACATTTTGTGCATAAGATATTACACCACTGAACAGGGAAGGTATTAATGCTACCCCTGAGATGATATTCTGAATAACTGGTCAGTTAACATCACTTCATTCACCACAAACTGGGATCAGATGTCACAGTATTAGGAAATCCAGGATCCCAGGAAAACTGCATGGTGGGATGGTGTCATGGGATATGTGAATTATTTTCTTTCTGGGAAACAATAGGTGAGTCTTTACTCAGTCTTGTCATTTGTATGCTGGTATGGTTACCTTTTTCCTTCTAATAGCAGAAAATCAGGTCCACAAGGTTCTGTTTGGACAGCATAATTAACAAAAAGAATAGCTCCATAAGCAGGTTGTTCTGGAAACCAGACTCTGCCTTAGTGGCAAAAAGATTATCTTCCTGCAGGAATCAACACATACCAACGTGAACTGCTGGCTAAACCCAGACCTTGAACGAGGGCTCCAGCAGCACACTGCTATCTGTTTGTTATCTAGGAACACCCTGGGGTTGGCTACAGCTGTCCCAAAGCCATCGTGTCAAAGGCAGCTGGACCAGGCTGCTCAGGCCAGCGCTGATTTCTGGAGAATGAACACCCGTGTTCTGTCGGGAGGTGCTGCTGGGCTGTGAGGTGTTGTCTTGTTCTGACCCTTTCCTTACAGGTCCTCTCAGTGCTCTCCTACAACACAAAATGTCCCCTCCCAAAACTGCAAGAGCCCTGTGAAACTGCCAGCTGTGGGGAAGGAGAACCAGAGATCACCACAGCTTATTCTTGAAACAGAAATTGATTGCTCCTGTCTAAACTTACAGCAGCCTAGCTGATCCGGAGAAAGACGTGGCAAATCAGATTAAATTCCATCATTTGAGACTCCATCCATCAGCAATCTGGTTTAGAAGCCCATGAGTTATGGCACTGAACAAAAAGACTGTTCCTTTCAGAGAAGAAGCTATTGCCAAAATGTCCATGTAGAAAATGGGAATAACAGTTCTAATATAGGCTTTTCTGCTTTAGTGTTCTCTCCACTTTAGCTAGAAAATGGCTATATTACCTGGAAAAGAAATATTTCTGTATTTTGCTGCTTGAGGGGGAAAGCACTAATTAAATTTGTAAAAGTGGAAAATAACGTTAAGAGGTCTTTGTAGGCCTGTGGTTCTGACTGCTGGTGTCAGCTTTACTGCCAATATGTGCAGATGGTAATGAATGAGCTACCATCAAGCTTCCTTAATTGTCCTAGGGCCTCACTCAGCTCATAAATGTCCTCACTGGTTATTATTTCCAGTTATTTAGTGTTCAGTTGGTGAGTGCAGTACTCCCATTGATGCTGCACCCCAAACCACCAGAGCAGGGTAAGTAATGGCAGTTTTCCGACCGAGCCCTCTAACCCAGCTCAGAGAGGCTGCAGAGGACGCACTGAAGCAGCCACATGTGAGCCAACGTCAGCACTGAAACCAAGCCCTCCCCAGCTGAGTTGCTTGTACATAAATATGACTTTCTAGCAACGGCCTGGGCCCCTGGGACCTGTGGAGCACCGAGCCAAGGCCAGGCACAGCCCCAAGAGTGGCAGTGTGCAGGGCTGGTGGCTGTGCAAGTGGGCTTGAGCAGGGTGATGGAAGGTGGTGGCTCTCCCAGTGGGCTTCAGGACTTTTGGATAATGCATTTAGGCTTTCCACAGAACATGCTGTGCAGAATTTTGCATAGCCAGAGGACAGCAATTCTTCTCACAAACAAGGACATAATAGTATTTTCCAGAACAGGAATATAAATTACTTTCCCTATAACAGCATTTGAAGCTGTGGGGAAGCGCGGTATTCACTCTCTGATTTACCAGCCTGACGCCTGCACTGGGTTGAGTTCTTCAGTCGTCCATAGAAACACTTCCTCTGCCTCCTTCAGCCTGCAAACACTGTGGTGGCTTCTGGAAACCACAACCAACCGCTGTGCACTTTCTGTCAGTAATGCTTCGTTCGTACCGACAGGTTCTTCTTCCAGCTGTATCCGTATTTCTGTGTACTGCTCTGCCTGGCACCTCATCCCCAGGCAAAAGCAGCAGGAGGAGCAGCTCTTCTCCTCTGCCAGGCTGGTGCAGATGGGGGTCCAAACTTTCCATCTCCATTTTGCAAAACTACTTTCTTCAACTCTGGCAGAATATTTTCTTGCCCGTTAAGCCATGAGGGCTCAGCTGTGCCTGGCTCTCTGGCCAGCCAATGCTCGCTCCTCAAGCTGCCTTCAAACCTCCCATGGAACCCCAAGGCCAGTTTCCCTATGACTAGAGACTCCAAGAAACACCACCCTTTTCCAGTTCTCATCATGGCAGAAAGAGTTTCTTTCTTGGTGTCTGGTTCTCCTAAACATGTTCAAGTTTTCCTACTGGAGCTTGCTAATTTCCAAGCAGAGTTGCCTATAAAATTTTCCCTCAATTTCAACACATTTTCCCTTGCACTGGAGCTATGGAAACAGCTTGCAGGCTGCCAGCTTTCCTGGCTCACCTTTCCAGGAAGGCTGCAAATTCGTGTTTCCTGGGACTACAATTCCCAGAAGACAATTTATCTTCCCCCAAACCAGGAACCAAGGCTCGCTGGGTCTGTTGCATCTTTCAAAAGGCTTTTGCATCTTTCGAAAGGCTTCCTCCTCCCATGAGCGAGGAAGGGATGAGCCCTCCTGCAGCAAACTGGGAGCAGGAGGGGAATGTGGTGGGGGGCAAGGCATCCTTCTCAGCACAGCTCCTGCCCCATCACACCTCTGTGCATAGTCAGGGGAGAGCATCTGAGGCCAATGCCTGAAGGCACGGCTTCCACTTTCATAGAACTACAACATCCCAAGCAAAAGTGGTGTTTAAAGGGCTGGCTGGTGTTAAATTAAGTGTTTTCGGGATTGCCTGAGAATGTTAGAAATGCCCTCCTCAGCTGTGTGTCTCCACTGAAGTCATATTTCAGCGTGTCTGTTCTTAAGAGACCACAACATCCTCCTCTGTAGCCTCTGATCAGACACGTTTGTGGTTCCTGCTGGAACGGGGATGCCAAATGCCCCACTGGCTTCCTCCTCCCAGGGGAACAGTCATAGGAAAGATTTTTAAAGGAAGGGCTGAACTCCATGGCCCTAAGCACTCTCCGTACTGCTCCATGTGACTCGGTACCATACTTGGTCACTTAACGACTCTTAGTGCTCCTAATTAAAACCAGCCTTTGGCCAGACTATCATTGTGGAGTGCTGTTTCCATCAGCAAAGTCATTAACAGTGGTACCACCCTACACAACACTATTTGAATGGGGGGGAGGGTGTAATCTCCTGAAGGAATCCCTGTTTTTTGCAATTAGAAGGCAAAGGTGTTCCTTTTACAACATCCTTCTAAAGTCTGCTTTTCAAAAGATTGAAAGTTCAGGACTTTGGACTCACAAGGAGCCTCCCAAAAACCAGCGGAGTGTCACTGGCAGGTTAAAAGGTCCCAGGCTGTTGTTTGCAGTGCAGAAAGGCCAGGCTGGGTTTTCAGCAAGCCGGAGGAGTTGTGTCATGAGCAGCATCGTGTGTTCAGTGCTTTAAAAACACAGTGGGATTTGGGGTGAAAACATGAAAAAGCCAGTCCTGGTGTTTCATGAGGACGCTTCTCCCCGTGTGCACAAGGCAGGATGACTCAGCTGCTCACGATAGCAAGTTTGCTGAAACAAATACTGATCTTCAAACAGGGCTGTCACTAATATAAATACCAACCTGAATACAATAAACCTAACCCTTGTCTTTTTATCTCTCCACTACTCTGTTTCCAGGTGGTTTTTCACTCAGATCTCTCCTAGGGGATCTCAGCACCCCTTTTCATCCTTACTGGAGCTTAAGGAGAGCTTTGCTCTGTGGGTTCAGCCCATCAAAAGAAAAAGGAAATGGAAAAGAAAAGCCATTCAGAATAAAGATGAGACAACCTTCCCAACACCTAGATTGAAGCACTTCTGAAGAGTTTATAAGAAATATCCCCACTTGCCACCTGTTTGCATAAAAATCAGTATTTGGACACCCAAATATGCCACAACTGTCTTGCTCAGTGATCGTGGAGTGTGCTCCCTCCCCGGTTTGTTCTTAGGAAGCCTCCTGGCGCTGGCTGTGTCCCGTGGGAGCAGATGCTGTGAGCACCTGGCTCCCCTGGGACCTGACAGGCACCAGAGGCAGCAGAAGAAAAGCAGAGCCACCCTGTCAAGATATTTTAGCAAATTTGAAACACCCCAGTGGTTTCATACCAGAGGAGCACGCTGTACCCGGGCTGGGTGTTCTGCGCCAGCACTTGCAGTCCTGAAGCACCTTTTCCTCAGCATTCACTGTGCAGTCCCTCACTTCCCTGCCTCTATTCCCCAACTTTTAGAGTAGTATGACTGCCCTCACAGCACGGATCTATCAAAAATGATGAAAAGTGCCTGGTTTTCTGAAAACTGCAGATTTTCCCTTTCCATTTAATAAGGTTAGATGCAGGAATATTTTTTTCCCCGAGATAAAAAGTCACTTCTTCCTACATTTAAAACAATAAGAATTGAACTACTTATTATTATAAGAAGAAGAAAAAGGCCATGAGCCACTTGCTGTTTGGTCCTTCCGTGTAACACCAGAGTGACGTTGGAAAGAGGAAGCGCCTCGGAGCTGGAGCTGCGCCGGGCGATCCCGCGCTGCTGCTGGCGTGTCCTCACCCGCTTATCTCTCCACTTCACCCACTTGTGGGGCATCTGCGTCCCAGAGCAGCGGTGCTGCCCCACAGGTCCTCTCTGAAGGGCTCCAGAGACAGCTGCATCCACGGCGCAGCGCTGGGATCTCAGAGTTTCCCGTGGATTAATGCCCAAGCACAGCATTCACATCGTTCTGGGGGCTTTGGAGGGAATTCAGTTCAGATCCAGGTAAGTGCTGGCTGGTTGGAGTAGGAGTTTGCTGGGGATGGCTCAGTGGGGTACTCGTTGATGGCATGGTTAATTTTGGGAATTCCACAGACAGTAGGAGAAAGTGATGTGAAGTTGTCCTCTCCCTTCCTGACTCCAAAGCATAGTTTTGCTTTAAATGCGGGAGGAACAGCGCTGCCAGGAGATAAGGGTGTTTGGATCTGGGATGGGCAGTTTGCTTACAGCAGCCCTTGGCTTATTAAGTCAATACCAAACACTGACGTGCAGCTCTGAATCACACCCAGCAGCAGCCTCCGCTCCCCTAAACCAGCCTGGAGATGTTTGGTTATGGGGAGAGCCCAAGGATTTGGAAACAGGTATCCTTGGAAGCAGCTTTTCAGTTACACATTAATGCAAATTCCAAGTAAATGCTGGTTATTTGCATAAGGACCTTCCTGGAGAGGTGCCAGGAATGGTGGTGTGACCCTCAAATAAATGCCAGCCCCTTTATGAGCACAGAAACCTCCAGTGTCCTCAGCTGGAAACTGAGGGCTGTGGAGCAGATGCCAAATAAACCCCTCGAATTCATGTCATCCACCTACAAGTGGGAGAGCCAGAAAATTCCAGCAGTGACCTTCCTCTGGCTTCTCTGAAATAATTGGGTATCCAGGTATGCATTAGAGACTGACAGAAAGTTAAAAACCGAAGTTAAAGAATAAAGTAGAAGCTAAGCAGCCCATTTCTGGATGAGCGTTACCAGCTGCTCTATGTGATACTTAAAATTCAGTTGCTGAAGAACCGGTTCTGGGTCAGGTTTATGTTCCCCCAGTAAGTGTGACAGAGGGTAAAATGGGAATCTGGCACTTCAGGGCCACTTTCATTTGAAGGTTTAATAAAGACTGACACCTCTGAGGCTGCGTGCCACTGGCTTGTCAGTTTGTCACTGTTCTTCATGTATTTGTTAATAACTGTCGGAAATCTACAGTGGAACACCGATTGGCAGCTAAGGGGGTGCAAAAACTGGGTGAAATGCAAAACTTGCCAATGTTTTTTCTTCAACTTTTCCCTCTGCTTAAAGAGGACCTGATGGGCTAGCTGGGCAAGTGGGCGTTTCACTCACAGTGGTCAATACCCTCCTGCTCCACACGCTGATCCCAGCCCCACTTGTGACCAGTTACTGCCTTCAGAAAGGCTGCCACGTGAAGGCGACTCATCCCGTGCTGTGCACTTGTGTGTTTTTATCTGCTGAGCATGCTGAGATTTGTAATGCTCTGCTCTTCCCAGATTTATGGATGGAATTAAAGGAAGGTGAGAATATACCCCCAGCCGAGCTCTTCTGAGGGCTGTGCAGCTCCTGTGCTGGTGAGTACAAACAGAAATGATTGACTGGACTCTGCCTGGGCTTCATATGTCAGGTTCTGCCTTTCTTTAATTGTTTTGTGGCTTTTATTTTTCACTTGTCCTTCCTTTCTCAGTTTTCACCCTATAGCAAACTCTGGTTTTACATGTTTTACTTGAAGTGTGCAAAACAACTGGAAGTTGGGGGGAAAAAAAGAGGAATAGGGAATGATGCTACTGGTTTTAGTGGATGGCCTGAGCAAACTGGGAGCAGAGTGTGGGGAACTGGGACTGATGGCAGCTTTGAGTTTGGTCTAAACTCTGGAAAGGCAGCACCCAGCATTTCTGATTGCTTTTTTTGCATGTGTGCTTGGCAAATAGAAAAATTACTTTTTTGAGACTAGCTTTACGCTTCCTGATGGATTTTCAGCATGAAAAATAAAACCTTTCATCATGGGCCTTGTGTTGGGGGGCGGGATCTGCTCCATCCCCTGTTCTCCTTCCCTGTGTTGTGCGGTGCCATGGCGTGTCCAGTGGGTTTTTCCAGCTCGTGGTGTGATAAAAGTTTTATGACTCGTTCAACCCCATTTTTTTTCCTATTGCAATCCATCCAATGGGCCACCAGATAAAAATCCTCTTTCCTGTGGCCTCCCTGCCCCTGGGCTCCCAGCGAGACAGTGTGTGCAGCCTTGTGGGAGTCAGGGTGGTGGCCGGAGGGGACAGAGCCGTCCTGGCTGCTAAAACCCATGGCCCCAGCACAGGGACTTCAGCAGAAGCACTCATTGCTGAGCATGGGAAGAAGCAAGGTCTGGGAGCTGCCTCCGGCTCTCCAAACTCCTCTAAGCGAGTCAGCTTCTGATTTACAGGAGTCAGAAGCGGGGGGGACACTAAAGGAACAATAATCATTGGTAAAACGCTGGCTCTCCATCACCAGCAGGATCGAGTGCAGTTTTCTAACAAAGTTTTGAAAGTTGTAACATAGCTCAGATAAAAAAGAAAACAAGTGAAAGCAGCTGCATTACTGATCTCTGGGGAAGAAGTGGCTGTCTCAGCAGGACTGTAGGCGAATTTGGAGCATTTAAGAGCAGAAGCAGCAACTCCCTTATCTTCTCTGACCATCCCTCTACCAGATGCAGTTGCAGTTTCTCCGGATATTTGTAAGTTTTGCAGCATGAATATCAGAATAATCTGTTCTGATCATCTCGTCTGACCTGCAGTGTCAGACGAATCACAGAATTTACGGTTTCCTTGAACCAGTGTAGCCTTTGGAAGGAAAAAACCTCCTGTCTTTAGTGAAAGCATTTTTAATGATGATGATTTTACTTTACCTGATGAAGGACCGGTTCAGTGTTTGGATTTGTGTCATATTCAGCATTGCCTGGTTCAGATTCTGACATTCAGGTGACATCCAAGAAAGCACTTTCACTTCACAAGAGTAACTTTCCAACAGTATGAACAAGGATGTGAGGAACCTGGAAAGTGGCATTATTGCAAAAGCATGTAAAAAAGCTCATTCCTGTGATAATCAAATATTAAAGTGATGAGCTAATTCTGAGCATTTTAACAGTGTGAGGGAACAAAGCTAGAGTTTAAATGAAAATATTCAAAACTAATACTCCCACTACTTATAGGCACATGTAAGCTGACAGATTGTTTTAGATGCAGAGCATAACTGGAATACGCAGAGATAGCGCCAAGCAAAAACAAGAATGTAGAGAAAAATGCAGTTATAGAAAGATATGTGTGTTAGAGATTTTGTAGTGCCTTCTCTGTATGGGATCATATGCAGTCAGAACAGCAATAATGAAAAATGATGTTTACTAAAGCTAACAAGGAAAATAAACTCAGGAGAAACAGCATGGAACATTGTGAAAGAAGCAAACAGTGGCTCTGAGGATGAGATACTTGCATATCTTTAACTAAAACAGAGGGGGAAAAGAAATAAAGTGGAAAGGTTGGAGCAGTGCTGGATCCAGAGACATGCGAGGAACGCAGAGCTGGTGTCATGCTGGGAAGCACAGGGTATTTCAGAAGCAAGTGAGATTTCCACCAGATAATACCAAAATTATGCAATGACTAGCACAGTTCATACCCCCCCCTTGAAGCCTACTTTAAAAATAAAACATTAGGAGGAACTTCAACTCAGAAACTGTTGCTTTTAATGTAAACAAGGGAACATGGGAACCCAGAGTTAGAAAATCAGGGGGAAATGATCCAGAGAACAGGCACATAAGCAGAGCAGTATTATATCCTTGATAATCAGGGGGCTGGAGCACCTCTGCTCTGCAACCAGGCTGAGACAGTTGGGGGTGTTCTGCCTGGAGAAGAGAAGGCTCCAGAGAGACTTTGGAGCCCCTTCCAGTGCCTAAAGGGGCTCTAAGAGAGCTAGAGAGGGACTTTGGACAAGAGCATGGTGTGACAGCACAAGGAGGATTAGATTCAAATTGGCAGAGGGCGTGTTCAGAATGGTTATTAGGAAAAAAAAATCTCCCTTGGGAGGGTGGTGAGGCCCTGGCACAGGGTGCCCAGAGAAGCTGTGGCTGCCCCTGGATCC
Source organism: Eulacestoma nigropectus (assembly GCA_013397775.1). Taxonomy (NCBI): domain Eukaryota; kingdom Metazoa; phylum Chordata; class Aves; order Passeriformes; genus Eulacestoma; species Eulacestoma nigropectus. Next base: position 317,944 of record VZTE01000118.1, read on the forward strand.
CTGGAAGTGCTCAAGGCCAGGTTGGACGGGACTTGGAGCAGCCTGGAATAGTGGAAGGTGTCCCTGCCCATGGCAGGGGTTGGAACTGGATGATCTTTATGGTCCTTTCCAACCTGAACTGTTCTATGATTCTATGTCCAAAGCAGATTATGAACTTTTACTAAAACTGGAAAAAATGCAGCTGTTTTAGTTGCAGCCAGCCCAGCCCTGCAATGAGTAAAACACTTGTTACAGGGGCATCAACCAGCCTCACCTGTGGCTGATCCAGCCTCACTTGGGCTGCGTCATGGATATAAATGCCAGGAAAGGGCTGGTTTGGGAAGGGAGGTAGTGGTGTCTGCCTGCCTGAGGAGGTGATGGAGACAGCAGGAAGCCTGGAGGCTTAAGAGGGAACTCTAGGGGTGGATGACCAGAGAGGCTGTGTGAAAGCAAAAAGATGTTGGGGAGGAAGGACTGGCTGAGACCTGGAAATTGTTTCTGGTGAAGAAACGGGCTGGCGGGTGGAAAAAGGGGAAGGAGTTGGCAGCTGGGTGGTGATGGGGCTGAGACAACATGTCATGCCCTGTGGCTCCCAAGGATTCCCCAAGGCTGGGCTGGGGAATTGCTTTTGGGAAGTGTCGAAGCGCTCCTGGGGCTCGAGCAGTGAGGGTGCCAGCTCTGAGGATCCAGGCTCTGCAGAGGAGCCCTGGTGCAGCAGGTGCTGGGTGGTGGCTGCCAGTGCTGACAGGCAAGAAAGACAGAGCTGAAGAGGCATCAGATAAATCTGTGGCAGGTTGTGATGCTGCGCAGGGGAGTTTGCTGCTCTCTTGAGGATAGAAATGTCGCCATGGGGACTGTTAGCAGGTGGTTTCTTTGCCTGATGAGATCCCATTAAATATGTGAAACTCTGAGATGTCGACTGATGTGGTACCACCCACGCTGGATGCTGGTGGGCACAGCCCCGACCTCAGCAGGGCAGGAAGTGCCCAAAGTGCTCACATTACAGGAAGCTAAAAATCTTTCAGGCTTGTGCTAAGTTCATTTATTCCCTCAAGAAAAATCCTGCATCCCAAAGTAATCTGTGAGGGGGTGTCTCAAGGTTTTTCTGAAAGAGGAGCTGTTCCCTCTCCATAACACAAGGAGAAGCCCCTGATGAGCATCACCCAGCACAGTGAGCAGGGTATGTCTGGTGCAGGCTGATTCACAAGAACAGAGAGTTTTGACATTGCTGAAAGACAAAAAAAAAGTGGTGCATACTGATGGCTGTCACAGGAAAGCCTTGCTCCTTTCAGCGCCCTGGTGCTGCAAAATACACTTTTTACAAGACAAAGGTCTCTTCTCAGGAGCTTGAATGGCTGTTCTTAGCTATTGACAAGCCTGGAGTTAGCAAAATAGGCTCTTCTTTCTATTATGTAAGGTGATAAATATAAATGTACTATGATAAATAGTCAATGGAATATAATAAGTTCTTACACAAGTAAATGTGTTTAATTTTGTTCCCAGACAACAGCGACAAAGGGATGCTGCAGTGAATGCCTCGCAGTGATAGTTTCAGTAGTGAGAGGAAATGAGATCTTGTTTCTGAAAGGGGAGAGAGAGAGGCTTTGTGAATGAAGAACAAATCTGAAAGGTGCTGCTTCTTCCCTCTGTTTATGCTCTAATATCTATACAGGGAATAACAGTGGAAGCTGCAGCTGGAGAGGGCACTAGGGGTCACCCCTGTCTTATCTATGTCATCTGGATTTAATTCTGAAGTAAGATAAATAACATGACAGAAAACAAAGCCAGGCTATTCTGATTTCTTTTTCTTTCTTTCTTTTTTTTTTTTTTAGTTGTGTGGGCCAGACAGCTTGCATTTCATTTCTTCATTTTCCCCTCCTGCCTGTCTTCTGTCTGTCTCTCCTTTAAAACAAAGCCCCAGGAAGCCAGTGGGTTGCAGCCAGGGAGGATGCTATAGATGCAGGGGACTTGCATCAAAATTCCCTCTGTGTGGCTCCCATTTATTTAGAGCAAAGGTCAGGCAAATCACAAACATTAAGGCAGTCGGGCAGAATCACAGAGCAGCCTTGGCATGTTCCTGCAAGTACCGCAGAGCAAACTGATTGCAGCCATGAATGGCTCCCTTGTAGTCCAGAGAGTAACTCCTGACACGTTTTGCTCTGCCTGCCCAACAATCCTGTCCCTAAAGATCTTTCTCTACCCTTTTCTTCCCCCCAACCAGATAAACATCCCTGACTTCTCCTGCAACTGCATCTGATACCTGCATTTGAAGGAAGATTTGGTGTCTGGGCTATGAAGACAATTGCAAATTCTCTTCTCTGAGACTTTTTTTTGACCTCGTGTCTAGGAAGCAACCACTGCTGTCAGCTGAATCTGCCGTCTGAGTGTTGGAATTGTGCATTTTAAGGTGGGATGCAAGATGTCTAGGGAGGAAAAGTATTTCTTTATGGAGACAGATGATTTTTCTCTAGACAGACAGGCTTTCAGGCACACAAGACGTGATGAAGAGGCTGCACCCCCTACCAGCCTGCTTTTTTTAGCTTTAGTAGTTGATGTTGCAAGATGTGGCTCCCCTTTTCTCTGCAGATAAATGATGGTAAATTGTGGTGGGTTTTGTCGCACGATGTGGCAGAAGTTGAAAATTCACGAGAACTTAAGAACTGACCTGTCAATTTATTGAAAGAATCAGCTGCCAGGAGCTGGGAAACTACGAAGACAGAACTTCTGTCTTGGAAAGTCCCTTTCCTGCAGATCCCTGGCACAGGGACAGCCACAGAGAAGGTTCCCCATAACCATGCCCCGCTTGCGTGCTCCTCCCTAAGCACCAGTTATAATTCCCTAGGGATGACACCCTGGGGTTGGGTGGTGCTTAGCCTGCCCTGCCACACAAGAACGGGGACACGTTCTTTGATGGTCACAGGGATGATAAAGCTGCTTGGAGTGCGTCACGGCAGGGGCTGTTTCCGGAGCAGTGCGAGGGCAAATCCAGACTCGCCACCCGAGCTGTGCCCAGGGCTGGTGGCAGCACACACAGGACACCTCTGTCCCTGCCACTGGCTCCTGCCAGCTCCAGGCCCGGCCATCAGCTGCCTCTTAGCTCGGAGCTGGTTCGGTGTCAGCTCAGGTATCCGTGGGCTGCAGCAAAGCTATCACCCAAAGGTGGGGGAGTGCTCCAGCTCCCTATTTTAGGGTTTTATGTAACATCCAGCTTACATAAGCCTTTGTCTGTTAACCAAATGGGTGGAGCGTGTCTCGCTTGGATTCCTTGCTAAAGAAACGCTCATTACTTAACACTTACTCAAGTGCTCATTGCATACTTTAAGAATAATTTACTTAGTTCCTTTCCTGTTGCTAATAATAACACAGAGACTTGACAACCTGTTATGGACAAATGATAAAACATGTAATTCTCCATTCAATGAACTGCACCTTGGAATAAATGAGAAACAGTGCTCTTGAGGTAGATACGGAGGAACTGAGACATACCCGAGAGGGACTTAATGGGAAATTAAGGCATTCCCCGGAGACAGAGGATGGAAGAATAAGGCATACCCCAAACCTTGACCTTGGGCTGTGTATTGCATTCTTCTTGCTGCCTCCTGGCAGGAGACAGTTTCAGGGTACTGGTAGAAGAGGAAGGATGTTCTGGCCTTGCCAAGATGGTTTGGCCTGCAGGATGTGCCTGGGGACACAGCGTTGGTAGCACAATCCTCATCTTTAGGGTTCCACCCAGCATTGTTTCCCACGTGGAGGGAAAAGGGAGGGGTGGGCAGGCAGCAGCATTAAACACTCTGCAGCCCCTCTCCTCATCCCGAAGCTGATTTGGACCCCAGCAAAGTCCCACTGGTCTCTGTCATTAATTAAATGCCTTTCCAGATCCAAACTTCAGTCCTCCAGCAGGAAAAGGTGGGTTGTATCCTGTTGTGTGGGAATGGTAAGGCATTAAAAGCTGTCAGATAACCAGACCCTGTGGTAGAGAGGACCATGTAAATTGTTTTCAGAGGGACTTGTTGAGCTCACTCAAACCTGGCATTCACGTTCCTGCAGGGCTTTAAATAGAAAGACTGTGTGTGTCTGAGCTCACCACCATACGGAGCTGGTTTGCACTCTCTCCTTCCTCCAGATCCTGTGCTTCATGTACTGACGTGCTTGGCATTCCTTGAAGTTTTGTGAATTGCTGCAAAAAACCCCCAACCTTCCCTTTTATTTTATTTTCCCCCCCCCCGCCCTTAAAGCCTTGCCTTTCCCTGCAGCCCTGTCCGTATCCTTGTCCCTCCACCGCGGCTCGGGGCAGCTGCCACACGGTGGCATCCAGGTATCTGTGGAACGATGCACCAGTGAGGAAAAGGGTGGGATAGCTTGGATTCGGGCATTTCCTGGCCAAAAGCAAGTTTGTGGTACAAGGAATACGTATCGTTTTAGCTCTGAGGCACATTTCTGTCCCCTGAGGCTGTGAAGGGGTGATACAGAGGGGAGATGCAGTGCTGCGGGGAAAATCAAGCTCGACAAGGTTTCTCATGTATTATTCAATATATTTTTCTTTTTTTTTTT